>VDFB02000002.1:17709175-17766287 GCA_007258455.2 Sequoia sempervirens | reverse complement strand
AGAGTGTCTGAGAGGGTGGGAGAGGGTGGAAGAGAGTGGAAGGAGGGATGAAGAGAGTGGGAGAGAGTATGGGAGAATGGGAGAGTGGGAGAGTGGGAGGGAGACGGTGGGAGAGAGTGGAAAGATCTAGAATCAATAAGTCATTCTAGTTACAAGTTCAACAGTTAGGCATGATTGGAAAGATCTAGAATCATTTGTAAAGGCTAGATTTAAAGCCTCTTGAAGGCTCAAATACAATGTAATTTTGGTGCAAGAGCACCTAGTCTCCTAGTTGCAAAATTTCACTTTTTAAGGTTGATAGGTGGTCAATAGATTAGATTAAGGTATTTTGTGTTTATTTATGCTAAATAAGGTCAATCAAGACCATTTAAGGTGTATTAAGGTGAGTTTTTGAGTCTTGGTGGTCAAATGTGCAAAACAATGCATTCTTGCTAAAAAATTGTAAATATTTGAATTTGTAGCCTTTTGAAGGCAAATCTTTGAATTTGGTTGTAAATGTGCAAGAATGAGGTCTAAGAGTTTGATATACCATTTAGAGAGCTTGGTTTTCATGGAGTTCCTTTCAAATCCTCTGCTTTTAGTGTTCTTACAATAAATTGTTTGATAGAGTTGGTGGAATTACCTTACTTAGTAATCACTATTAGTGAGATTAAGATTGTTAACCTTGAGAGAGTATGACTTGGGCAAAAGGCATTTGATATGGCTATTATTTTCAAAGACTTCAAGTGGGATGTACTTTTCATTGACGCCATTCCTCAATCTTCACTTGATGGCATCAAGGAATGGTTGAACTCCATGGATATAAAGTATTATGAAAGTAGAATGAACTTGAATTGGTGGCCAATTTATTGAATATGGTGGTTGGGAATTTTTTAATATGGAAGCTAGTGATTTTGATTCTGATAATTCAAAAGAGTTAGAATAAGGAGATATGAACCCTTTGATGTAGAAGAGGAGTCAGACTCAGATTTCATGTAGCCACCATCAAGAGTGTTACAAGCCAACAAGATGGAGGGAATTCTTATATAAGGATAATTTTCAATGTTGCAGGTACCAACTTTAATACCAACTACAATGGCAACATTGAAATTACGTAATAGTATTTATGATGAGGAAATTTCCTTTCGATGCAAGGATTAAAAGCACATCAACCATGTGGTACAAATGATTAAATCCCAGAGATGATCTGTAGCAATGAAAGAGTCTGAAAAGGCAAAGAGAGCTACACTAGTAACTCAAGAAAAACTTCAGCTTTCAAAAACAAAGTCAATTAGGCTGGCAGACATGTGGATTGGGCCAACATTTGGTGGAAGAGGAAGAAAGATGACTATAACTCTAGAGGCCCACCATACTAGATTTCGGTATTCAACCATGAGAGTAGATGAGAGAGTTGATATCATGTATCAAAACATTAAGCATGCATTATTTCAACCAACGGAGAAGGAGATGATTAATTTGCTTCATTTTCATTTACATAAGCATATCAAGGCATGGGAACCAAGAAGAAAAAGGATGTCTAGTTTTATGTGGAGGTAATGGATGTGGTCCAAACTTTAAGAGGGGCAATAAGGTTATCTTGTTTTTACTATTGCTACCTACTTTCACAGTGTTCTTGGATTGAAGGGTTTCATGATGTAATTTGACCCATTCCACTTTTTGTGCCTACTGTAACTTATGGAATGGGTCCTCTAACTTGTAAAATACATGCCTAACCTGTTTAGAATGTTGTGGAGTCAAGGTTGGGTGTTTGAGATGATGTTCTAGGGTTGTAGCAAGGTATTTTCATGATGAAAATGAGGGTTTCAAGTGGTGTTTTGACAAAATGTGGGAAGGACTGTCCATGTAATGTATTATTCACCATGTGTAGGGTTTGATAAGTGTGTTTGGTGCTTTGTTTGGGTATGGAAGGTGTGGGAGATAGGAGTTTCATTAAAACCCCAAGTATTTTGCTTGAAATAGAGGGTTTGGTGTATTAGGGGTTTAGAGGTCTTGAACCTAGAAAAAAATCATGGAATTGGAGGTTTTGACACATAACATATTATTGTTTGAGGAGTTTGAGTGAAGATCTAGTGTTTAAAAGGTCGTTTCTTTGTAAATCGGGCTAATTTAGTAGCCTTTATGCAAAGTTGTCTATTGGATCTTAATGATGGTACAAAGAAACATGGTATGATCTCTTGGAAATTTTTCTTAGGTTCTGTGTTAAATCTTGATTGATGTTTGTTTGGCCATTGGATGACCTTCTCTAAAAGATAAGCCCATTTGATGAGATTTGGAGACCATAAGTTAGGCAAGGGTTTATTGAAAACCCATACTTGAAACCTTCCCATAGCCAACCAAATCCTAAAACACCTTCAAAAATGTTTGCATAAGCTTAAAATTTTAAGAGATATCGTTGCCCCCAAATATTTCTTCAAACCCTAATAGTAAACCACCATTTTCCACCAAAAAAAGCACCATTTGACATCTAGGGCATCACCTAAAAACCCTCTATTCACCTCCCTTGCACAAAAATTTTTTTAGATATGTTTTATAACCATAACTAAGCCTTTCCATTGAGTTATAGAAGCATACAATGGGTGAAAGGCTTAATATGACATTTTAATGCACTCAAAACCCTTAAAACAAGGTATAAAAATTGACCCTCAGTAATTGGATTCTAAAATGCACAAAATCATTTGAAATCCAACTAAACCAAAACTAAAATAAAGTTAAGTCTACTACCCACCGAATTCCATTGAAAAGATAGCACAATCACCTTGTACGGAACCATACAGTTCAATGAAACATCAAATCCCAAAGTGCAAAAGGGTAGCAATCTTTGACGGGGTATTACTCGAATACCATGATGCTTACAAAATCTCCATCTAAATTTATGGGATTGTGTTGGGACCATCTACAATAATCTCTCTCGGTTTTTGTTATCTCATAGTGGTTTTCTCATGGTTTCCAATTTTTAGTTGATGGAAAAGTGTCAAATGCAAGCAGTAGAAAGTTGTAAAGTGGTGCAAATTTTGTTCTACAACTCATGTGACCAAACAAACTATTACAATGTATCTGAATAGGTATTTTTATGCTAGGCATGGTCCTCTTTCACACCCAAACATGTGTAATTGCTCTGAGCTACGTTAAAGCGGATCGATGCCTCAAGGGTCCAAACTACAAAATGGATGCAAACTTCAACATGTTGCTACTCAGATACCGTGATGCTTAGAAACTTTTATCTAATCCTATGGGATTTTTTTGGGCCCATCTATAATAACCTCTCTCAGTTTTTGTTATCTTAGAGTGGTTTTCCTGTGGTGTCCAGTTTTCAGTTGATGGAAAAAGTGTCAAATAGAAGTAGTGGAAAGTTGCAAAGTGGTGCAACTTTCATTTTACAACTCGTGTGACCAAACAAATTGTTCCAACACGTCCAAATAAGTATGTTTACGCTAGGCATGGTCCTTTTTCACACCCAAATACATGGAATCGCTTTGAGCTATGTTCAATTGGATAGATCCCTTAAGGGTCCAAAGTGCAAAATGGTTGCAAAATTTAGTATGTTCTTACTCAGATACCACAACGCTTAGAAACTTCTCGTTTGATCCTATGGGATCATGTTGGGGCCCACTAAAATAACCTATCTTAGTTTTTGTTATCTCAGAGTGGTTTTCCTATGGTGTCCAATTTTTAGTTGATGAAAAAAGTGTCAAATGGAAGTAGTGGAAAGTTGCAAAGCGGTGCAACTTTTGTTCTCTAACTTGTGTAACCCAAAAAACTATTCCAACACATCTGAATAGGTATGTTTATGCTAGGAATGGTCCTCTTTCACACCCAAACACATTGAATCGCTTTGAGCTAGGTTCAACCGGATCAATCCTTTAAGGGTCCAAAGTGCAAAATGGTTGCAAACTTCAGCATGTTGTTACTTAGATACCATGATGCTTAGAAACTTCTTGTTTAATCCTATGGAATCATGTTAGGACCCTCTACAATAACCTCTTTTGGTTTTTGTTATCTCAGAGTGGTTTTCTTGTGGTGTCTAGTTTTCAACTGATGGAAAAAGTGTCAAATACAAGTAGTGGAAAGTTGCAAAGTGGTGCAACTTTCATTCTGAAACTTTTGTGACCAAATGAATTGTTTCAACACATCCAAATAGGTATTTATATGCTAATCATGGTCCTCTTTCCCACCCAAACATGCGGAATCGCTTCGAGCTATGTTCAACCAGATCAATTCCTTAAGGGTCAAAAGTGTAAAATGACTGCAAACTTTAGAATGTTGTTACTCGGATACTATGACACTTAGAAATTTTTCATCTAATCCTATGGGATCATGTTGGGCCCCTATGCAATATCCTCTCTTGGTTTTTGTTATCTCATAGTGGTTTTCTCGTGGTGTCTAGTTTTCAGTTGATGGAAAAAGTGTCAAATGAAAGTAGTGGAAAGTTGCAAAGTGGTGCAACTTTCGTTCTACAACTCATGCTACCAAATGAACTATTCCAATGCATTTGACTAGGTATGTTTATGCTAGGCATGGTCCTCTTTCACACCCAAACACGTGAAATTGCTCTGAGCTATGTTCAACCGAATAGATCCCTTAAGGGTCCAAAGTGCAAAATGGTTGCAAACTTCAGCATGTTGTTACTCGGATACTGTGATGCTTAGAAACTTCTCATCTATTCCTATTGGATCATGTTGGGCCCCTCTAAAATAACCTATCTCAGTTTTTGTTATCTCGGAGTGGTTTTCCTATGGTGTCCAATTTTCAATTGATGGAAAATGTGTCAAATAGAATCAGTGGAAAGTTACAAAGTGGTGCAACTTTCGTTCTGCAACTTGTGTGACCAAAAAAACTATTCCAACATGTATAAATAGGTATTTTTATGCTAGGAATGGTCTTCTTTCGTACCCAAACACGCGGACTCACTTTGAGCTATGATCAACCGGATCGATCCCTTAAGGGTCTAAAGTGTAAAATGGATGCAAACTTCAGCATGTTGTTACTCAGATACCATGATGCTTAGAAAATTCTCATCTAATATTATGGGATCATGTTGGGCCTCTCTACAATAACCTCTCTCTATTTTTGTTATCTTAGAGTGGTTTTTCTGTGGTGTCCAGTTTTCAGTTGATGGAAAAAGTGTCAAATGCAAGTAGTGGAAAGTTGCAAAGTGGTGCAACTTTCATTATGCAATTCGTGTCACCAAATGAACTATTCCAATGCATCTAAATAGGTATTTTTACGCTAAGCATGGTCCTCTTTCGCACCCAAACACGTGGAATCACTCTAAGCTACGTTTAACTAGATCGATCCCTTAAGGGTCCAAAGTGCAAAATGGTTGTAAACTTCAGCATGTTGTTACTCAAATACCATGACACTTAGAAACTTCTCGTCTAATCCTATGAGATCACGTTGGAACCATCTACAATAACCTCTCTCAATTTTTGTTATCTTGGAGTTATTTTTCCGTGGTGTCCATTTTTTAATTGATGGAAAAAGTGTCAAATGCAAGAAGTGGAAAGTTGCAAAGTGGTGCAACTTTCGTTCTACAACTTGTGTGACCAAAAAAATTATTTCAACATGCCCAAATAAGTATTTTTATGCTATGCATGGTCCTTTTTCACACCCAAACACATGGAATCACTCTGAGATACGTTGAACAGGATTGATCCTTTAAGGGTTCGAGTGTAATATGTTGAAATAGGCCATTCCACCTATTGTTCAGGTTGTGTCTCAGTGATATGGGATTGATGTAAGTAGGATAGGGAGTAGGAATAAGAAAATAGCATTGGTAAAGGCATTGGAAGAGATTATTAATGTTGCCCCTATTGAAAATTTAGAATTAAGGCCCCTTAAAAGCAAGGCTAGAAGAGGTTAAAAGAAGAAATTGCTTGAAAATAAGTTAGAATAGGTTGGAAATAGGGTGAGGTTGTGGATTTTGATGTGTTCAAAATTTCTGCAAGGATAGGGGAGGTCAAAAGTATGTTATGGCATGATTCCCTAATTAGGAAAATATGGGTTTTGAATGAAAAAGAGTTGTTTGAGGGAGTAAAAGTGGGTAAAGTCAAGAAGCAACATAATTTGGTGGTCAATTAAGTTTGTGCAGGAAAAATGAAGAGTGTTGGAATAGTTTTTTGAGGTACGGGTTCGGGTTCAGGGGTTCAATTCACCGGTTAGGCCTAATTTTTTTGGAGGGGGGTTCGGTTCGTTGGTACAAAAATCATGTAAAAACAAAATATAAATATATATGCAACCTACAAGCATAAATTAGGACTAGAATATCACATAACATCATATAAACAACAAAACCACCATAAAATTGAATGTCATTTAAAACATGCATGATAAGTATTCATCATTGAAACTTGAATTGTGGTAGCTTTATATACAAAGTCTATTGATGCTAGGGTTCAATTTGTATGATTTTGAAAAAAGAAGCCAACTAAGTAGAGTTATTATCATTCTTCATAAATCATAAGAATTTTTTAGTACACTAGCCATTTTGTTGTCTTCTTGCAGTCTCAAACATTATTTTTTTATCATTGTTACATCGGTCTTGAGAGTGGTAGCTTAATATAGCTCCACAATACAAAATTTGGTTTACCTGTGTAGTGTAACAATGGCATAGGCAGATTTTTATTTCAAAGAACCAAAGGGTAAGTTCACAATTGAAGTGTATAAACACATATCCTTTTGTAATATCAAGGATACTTTTTTAAACTTCCATGCATTGCTAATCTAAAAGGAAAAGTCTTATGTATTCTTTGCTTAATTGAGTTTTTTCTATCAAAGAATTAAATATATTGGTATTTTTTTATCAATCATTTCATAGAATATCAATTAAAAATGTTTTTTTTTGCTTTTAGATAAAGTTGTTTACCATCAATCAATTAATTTATTCAAGACAAACCATGAAGGACAACAATGATCAATGTTATGGCTAACCAATTAATAAGTATACACGTGAATAAGTCAAGCATGTACATGTGAATAAGGGAAGCACAAGTAGTCACAAACACATATGCCTTGAAGTATACACATGAATACATAGTATACATAACTTAATACAACGTATATGCACAAATACAAGGTATACACATGAAAGTGCATAAGTCACAAAGTATACATTAGAACACACGTAAGTAACAATGAATACACGTACATTGTAAAGTATACACTTGAATACATGTAACTCATATCTATTGAACTGTGAATTTATAACATGCAAATATGGACACCATTGATAAAAAATATTTGTATTAACCAAATAGCCATGTACACATACATCAATATATATCGATATAAGTATACAATATAGGTACAAAATAGCCATATAGGCTTATGAGAATGCCATATAGGTATTCAATGTCAAATATATCCAATACAAAATATGAACAAAACTATCATGTAGGCATACAACAAAGGGCTTTGGAATCAAAAGTTGTTGCTCTCCAGGCTCTCAAAATAAACTCTTGCCCTTTATTGGTCGATCAAATGGCGATAGGTTTGTCACTCATTTCTGCTGCACTCAAGGAGTGATCTTACTGCTCCTCCTACTAGCGTTAAGTTCTTGGTGAAGTTTTAACTATTACAATAAGAAGTAAAGACATTAATATATCAAAATTACATTATAAAAAATGATATATTTAAAAAAAATCACTTACGGCCATCTCACGATCACTCTCCATGAGGGAAATATTTGCACGTCGATGTTGGGGTGTGCTCAAGCCTTGTATAAACCATCCAAATAGAAATTAGACTACGAATCAATAATTTGGTTTGATTTTTCACTCAAACTAACACCTATAACAACGAATGCAAATTGAAATTTAGTAATTTGCCTAATACCTCCCCTGTTAGAGCCATCGAGGATTGTATAGCAGATGAAACATTGATATCCATTGCCCTTGTAACATTTGGAGGTGTTTCCAAAACCAACATCTAAAAATAAAACAACAAATTATTTAATCACAAAAAAGTTACAATAGCGACACAGGTCATGACTTATAGTGTATGAGATCTAATGAACAAAATCTTGAGTATTTATTAAACTATATATTTCTAATTATCATGCTTACTATTTGCCTTATCCATATCTTGTTCGAAAGGATGTGTTTTTAGTCTTTTACCCATAGCAGCAAGTTATTGAATTGTTTGATTAAATGCTTTCATAGATATGTACGATAACTGTGGTGGCATAGAGAAGGCAACTTGAACTATTTGAAAAAATGTCTCAAAAGAAATGGGGTCTCGTGGTGATGGAATGCCATTACAAACAAATGCACGTCATGGCATTCCATCACCATAAGAATGCATTTCTTTCAGGCATTTTTTCAAAAAGTTTGTTGCCATCTCTATGGTATTATTGCTTACTATTATGCTTTGATAGATATTTTTCCAAGCATCCATAGTTTGTTGGAAAACACCTATTTTAGGCTTTTAGCCATAGCAACAAGGAAGCACGATTAGTTTGATAAAAAAATTTGGTGCACATGTATGAAAAATGTGGTATCATAGAAAAGGTGGTGAACATTTTGAAGAAATTCCTCGAAGAAATGCAGTCTCATGGCATGATGGAATTTCATTCCATCATGCCATGAGACCGCATTTCTTCGAGGCATTTTTTAAAACTACTAACTGCCTTGTCTATGCTATTGCTTACTACTATGGTTTCATAGATTTTTTCCAAGCATCCATAGTTTGTCGTGCTGGTGCACCTTTGCAAGCACATGCGTCCATGTGAAGAAATTGCATCACTGCTTGTGTTGACTTTCTAAACAACTATATTGTAGTTGAAATTTTGTCATCTATCAACATCTAGTTATTAGTTATGGAATGTGAAGTAATGCTTTGAGTTTGAATGATGTGCAATGCAAAGTAACCAACGATATGAATATAAACTACACAAATCGATTAAGTACAATTCATTAGTTAAACTCTTTATTCTATTACCTTCGTGAAGGTTTGACTAAATCCATTGGCACTAGGAGGTGTTCCCTTGAAACCTCTAATATTACCTTGTTCAACATCCAAAATCACATATTAAAATACCATTCGTAAAACAATGCTATTAACATGTAATAAATTTAAAATTGTTTACTAGTTACATACCCCACCAATAGGTGTACTACAGAAATAAGTAGGTGGAGGGCCAGTGTATCCAGTCTCAACACTGTGACCTTGCAATTTTATTAAAATCATAAAACTAAATTAGTTAATCTTACATTTCAAAATTGAAATTTAATAAATTAAATTCAATGAACATGCTAACTTTTACCTAAGTATCCATTCCATACACATAATGCAAAATGTCAACCGCCCTCTCCATCTCCATAGCTGCATATAGATCCTCTGCAGCAACCTCCTAAGTGTCGGTGGGGTCGTATGAACAAGTCGCCCCGCAAGATTGACACACATGGGTTCGAAGGCCACCACTAAAGACTCCCTTGGATGGCATTGTAGAATAGGGCTAGTATGATGGATGACACTCTAGTTCAAAGTGTTGATCACCTACAATGTCTCTATTTCAACACTCTCCTTTGCGATGATTGGCATAACAATGTGCTCACGGGGCGGCCTAGCGAGAGCTCGTCCCCCTTGCTACATAGGATCAGGTTGTGCACCGGGTCTATCATGAGCCAAGCCCGCACCTCTCCCCAAGAATTCCCTCATATCAAAGTAATTTTGGATTTTTTTCAATATGAACTCACTGTATAGTTTCCTAAGAAAATACTAGGGGACTTCACAATTGTTGTACGGTCGATCATCAAAGACCATGTACCACCTATCATAAAAACGGTTCCTAATCTCTTGGTGGTGACACCAATGAATAAGAAACCTCTTCGCATTGAGGCTAAGATTTTGATTTGTGCGTGGGTCAGTGAATAATAAAAAAAATCACCTTTTGTAATTTTTAAATCCTTTACTTGTTTATATGATAGTTTATTTGCATAATATGCCCTAGCCGCCTACCTCCTATCTTGCCATCCAGTTATTTGTTTGCTAATTGAATCCACATTTTTTTACATATCTTTCAATGAATTTGTGAGGGTCATTCTTTATGTGGTTGAACCATTTAGATCACTCAACCTACTAATAAAATCCTTAATTTATTTTTTGTTTCTCTCAATCTCACTCATTAAATTTTGTTGAGTGTCAGGAGGGTGTTGAGGGATTGGTGGAGGAGGTTGTTGTTGAGGTTGATTTTCTTGTTCAAGATTTTGTTCTTCAGGATTTGGTTGCTCTTCTTATTGAGGATTTTGTGGGTTTGTGGGTTCATTTGCATCTCCTATAAATTCAAAAATTTATATATCAAATATAACCTAAAACTAACAAAATGAACCTAAAACTAAGAAATTTAAAACAAACAACAAACAATACTTACCTCTCCCACCTCTTCGTCGTCATGTTGCCATCCTTTCAAAGAAATAGCAACTCTTGTTGAAGATTTGTGCTCAATACCTCCTCCTAGAATGCGAGTGCAAAAGTTGGTGGTTTTGGCCGCAGGCAGAATAAGAAAATAGTCGAAGTGAAAATGAAGACTTTCACTTTTTTTTGCTTTTAAAATTCTATAACGTGAGCGCATTATAGCATTTTCAAACTTTTTTTGGAAAGTGGCCACAAAATTGCTACCCAACTTCATGCACCCACCCAGGTATCCCTATTAACAAATACAAAGAAGAAAATGAACATTTGTTGTTATCTTTTCAAGATGGAGGGCTCAGAAAATATAGCTTTCTTTTGCTCAAAATCATAAATGGATTCAATTGAATGCTTACTTAAAGCTTTTGCTCAATTTTTGCAATATTTAAAGCTTTGTCTCTCCACAGTAAGCTTCATTTAAAGCTTTTCATGGAGGCTGAATGGTAAAACAACAACAGAGAGAGAACAATGAAATATAAAAGTCAGAAGTGTGTCCATGGCCGCGACCTTAAGTTCTAGAATGGCTTCCAAATGATAGAAAAAATGCAAATTTTGAGCTTCAAAATGAGCATTTTACCTCTTTTCCCTTGTTTCTCATCTGTGAATCTCAACAAAACAGTGGTAATCTCCATTTTTTCATGTGTTTGCTCAAACCCTAGCGGCTTCATCATGCTCTCAAGAGTGTGCAACAACAAAATGATGGGCTTTTCCCATTATCTTTGTGTTTTGATGATTAGGGTTTGACCGTATTCAGTGGAAACGGGATTTTCTCCCATGTTTTAAAATTTAAAACATGTGTTAATGCATGGGGGCCGAAAACTTGCTCATTCTCTTAGGTATTTTATGCCTTAGGGTGTTTTCCCTTATTTCAAACATTGCCAAGTCCCTTAACAACATGTGGAGTATACCATGAAGCTTATGTTATGCCTTTGTTTTTTGCCCAACATCATGTGACTTTGAATATGCTTTCCAAGGAATTTGGAGGTTGACCATATTGGCCAAGTGTTTTGGAGCTCTATGATGCCTTTGAAAACCAGTGGATATTGCCCATGTGTGTATTAACAAATGCAAAATGTGGTAAGTTAAGATGGTCAAATGCCTTGGAAGCTTTTGAAAGCTTTTAGATATGACATTACATGTTGCATTTTATTTCAATGTTTAAGGATATCATGTAAGTGATTTAAAATTACTTTTATTATGCCTTCTAATGCAAATATAATACAAGGAGATGGTGGGGCCCTTATTTTATGCTTTGAATTGTAAAATGACTTGTTTAGTGATGTTTTATGAATCACTTAATCAAGATCATTATCTTTGATTTTTTTTGGAGTCTTATGCTTCAAAACACGTGTATTACATGAGGAGAGTGTGGGTCAAGACTTGTGTGAAGACCAATGATGACTTGTAGACATGAGAAATGTGTGAGGCTGTTTTGACTAATTTTAGAGGAAAAGGGGTTGTTTGGAGGCATTTTTGTCACATTTTTAGTGTGACTATTGACATGGCTTAACTTTTCTTCATGTGGAGGACAATTTGGAGGGTTTCTAGAAGGTTCTTTTTGGCCTTTTTTGTTGTATCTAACCAAAATCTTTTGGAAGCACTTGTGTGAGGGGTTTTGGTGTGTTTTTGCTTAAGTATGTTCATTTTGAACATTTTGAGGGAGTTCTTTCTTTCCAGCAACAAGATAGCTTTGTTTTGGATCTATTTTTCATGGAGCAGTATTGTAACTCAGATGGGCTTATTGTATAGTAAGCACTTTGAATTAATAAAGTAGACCATTTTTACCTTCTCATTTCATGTTTCTCATGTATGTTGTTAATGATTGATCAGTTTGTCTTATGAAAATCTATCTTTTCCTTGCAAGCTTGTCTCGTGTTTGTGCATATGTTTAGTAGAAGATGTGTATTTACAGGTTGTGAGTTGTGTTGTTAATTGTGAAACCCTATTTTTCCTTTTAAAAGCATTGTTTATAGACCTCCTCATGAATTACTTATGTAAACAACATTGGAAAGTGAGTTGTGTGAGTCCAAATTATGATGTTAATTTGAATGTGTTAAGTTGTTAATAGGTCTAGGTTGTTTTGGTGCATCACCTTAGGTTTTTTTCAGCATTAGGTTTATTTTCATGTAAATTCTTACCCTTACCTTAGAGATTAATAGTTAGGTGACATCAAATAGGGAATTCGGCCCATAATGTGGAGGTTTGCTTTCGAACAAGTTACCCATAACTTGAAAGCAGTCCCATGTTAGTCCAAATCTACTGAGTTCATTTAAAAGCTTAGCAAATAGGGTGCAGATTTGGAACCCTAACAGTAAATCTAATGGTTAAAGGGTAATTATGGAGGTTTAAGTTTGCAATACTAGCGCTTTGTGCATTTCATTTCGGAATGCAACTACAACCATACATCAAATGTTCATTGAACAGTTGAGTAATTTATGAATTATGATATAATTAATAAACATGTGTTTTAAAGTTGTTTTAAACTTTAATGTGCTAGGATTGACATCAAGGCCAAGGGGCTGGTAACTTAACATTGCAAAGGACTTAATAAAATGAATAATGATATCGGGAACCAGGGGAGAAGGTCAAAAACAAATTAGAAATCAATAACATTTTGGTAAACCCTAACAAGAGTGACAACTTTTAATGTTTATATTTTTTTTGTTAATTTAATGGCAACTTTCTTTTTTCATTTGTATTGCTTTATGTTTTACTTTGAAATCTGCATGCAATTATTTCATAAATAGATAATACTTAATTTCTCAAAAGAAAAAAAATGATTTGAATAGATTTATAGACACTGAACTCGAAAAATAACTCTTTACTGTAAATTTATAACAAATATTAGCACAACACAACCATTTATTTTATTACAACTAAATTACAATGTCACATTATTACATATTTTTTTAAAGATGAGTAGTTGTAGAGCAGGCAAGCTCCTGTTTTGTATAAATAACATAAGTCACTTTACATAGACACAATTTATTCCAAGTTGTTGCTCATGACAATGGATTACAAATTGATTCCAATTTCCAAGGTTTTGTCGGTAACAACGTAATAAAAATGTGACACTAAAAATAAATGCATGATTCCAAAGCTTCTGCTGGTGAGAACGTGGTACAAATGTGGCACTAAAAATAAACGCAAGGAACTCACTTGGAAAATCATGCTGGGGAAATTGGAGTTGTGAAGATACAAAATGTGTTTATCCCCTTTGAGAACTAGAGTCACGCACAAGATGAGGGGTAGTAAAATTGCTCCCATCTTCTACCTACAGCCTCCATGCATTAGGATAGCACTTATGTCCATCAGAGCTCCTCATCTTGGTTCAAAACCTTTATGAGAAGTCAGGTGAACCAAATCAACTTCTTTCTAATTCCACCCATTCTGAACTTGAAGGAAATTAGTCTTTTACTCTATAACTACATAACTGGAGGCAAGAGAATTTAGAGTATCCTCAATAATACCACATCGTCTTCTCAAATCCTTATTAACCCAAAAAAATGAAAACCCTTATGATACTATCCACTATCACTAACCCTATTTGTGGGCCACCAATGCCACTACCACCTTGATTTGCGTAAACCAAAAAACCAGCTTAGTCGATTTGTGTATCTTAAGCCTTACATGTATAATTAAAATGTTTAATTTGATTGATGTCTGGCTACATGCAAATTGTACCTCAATCTGACAAGTTGTCAAAATCACCAGACTCCAGTCACCACTACCTGTGCCACTCAAATGATATGAAATCATTACAAATATTGTTTCATTAAAGCTATGAGTTGTCCAATCAATCACTTCAGATGTTCAAAAGATTGAGAATTTCAATTAAATGAAATGTAATATGTCAAGGCATTGAAAAGAGAGAAATGATACTTGATCTCGCCATGTGTCCACATCTAATGGTTCTAGTGTTATTCTGGAGGTTTCAATTCACAAGTCTACTGCTTCAGAGATTTACTTCTATAATGCAACTATAGTCATCCATCAAAAATTCATCGAATGGTCGTGGTTATATTGATTTTCCTTTACATCCTTTGTGTAAAACATTCTTAAGTTTTTAAGCCTTGGTCCGACGTTCTTCCTAGGCGGTCCCTCTTTTAAAACAAACTTTTTGCATGTGCATATTTCTGCCACTTAAGTTCTTCTATTGCTCATCACAAAAATCCAACCCATCAGGTTCATTACCATGATGATGAGCCTTGATCTCGCCACGTGTCCACATCTAACGGTTCTAGTGTAATTCTAGAGGCTTCAATTCACAAATCTAGTGCTTGAAAAATATACTTCCTAAATGAAACTACAACCCTCCATCGAAAATTCATCAAACAGTCGTGGTTCATAATGTCTTGTGGTCATTGAAACTTGGAACCTTAGAACCAAAGTTTGAAGTTTCAAAATTTTCAAAACCTTTGACCCACCAACTACAAAGATGACCAAGAAAGCCTTGCAACAAAGGTTAGGAAAAGCACCAAAAATTTGACTTTGGTGAATTAAGATAGGAAAGGTGGCAAGGACGTTGCATTTATGAAGTGAGGATTGTGGGCAGATTCGAGTCAGTGAAAATGACTAGACAATCGATGGGTAATTGATATTGGTATGTGCGGAGTTTGGAAAATTATTACCTCTCTACCCTCGATTAGTGAAGTTAATAATAGATTTTGGCGTGGAGAAGAAGGCACACAGAAATTATGAAAGAGTGATGGTGGTGGTGATGTAGCTATAGTAGTTTCAAAAGGAGGCCAACTTCACTCTGTGTTCAAGGAGGCAATTAAACCCATTTTATGGTGACACTTTTGACCAAAGATTAATGGGGATGTTTTAATTCACTGATGGGAGGTTGGTACAAAGTGTGTGGATGATTTTGGGGAAATCCTTTGGAAATATGAGGCATAGATACATGACTGACATGGATGTATACTCCTTGATTGTAGCATGGGGTTTGGACTTGGGGGAATCGACAAGCATAGTGAGAGAAGTGATGGAGATGATTGTGCATAGAGATTTATTGGAAGGATTAGAATCAATACTTGAATGGGAAGTTCCAAGTGAAGGTTTCGACTATCGAGAAGGCTTTGAAAATGTGGAACTGGAAGGGGTTGAATGATGCACCCCTTTCGTGCGTTGGCTAAAGGATGAGATTAAAAATAAATGTAGGGTAGAAGCAAGGTTAGCTTGACAAGCATTAAAGCTCTTTATAAAGATGATGAAGGTGGAAGCAATTATAGCACAATTGAAAGCACAGGAGAAAGTGGAGGTAGAGTGCATGGAAGCACAAGTGAAAGTAGAGGCAAAGTGTATGAAAGCAAAAGGACAAAATGTGACTGCAAGGAAGTGAAAGATGAAAGCAAAAGGACAAAATGCGAGGAAGCAGAAGATGAAGGGCAAAGCAACAAGGAAATTTGTTTATGAAACGGGTAACACTAGTTGAATTTGTATTTTTTTAGGGTTTTTGCATAATTAATGCAAGACTAGTACTAAATTCTTGGCTTGTTAGGGGTTGAACCCTGTTACGGTTGTATAGTGTGAATATTAGGGAGGGTAAAAGAATGATTGAAAATCTTGTTGAAATATGTAAGGTAGTTATAGATAGTTGTGGAACTGGTTTTAGTTGGGTAGGGTTACTCTTTCTATTATGAAGCATGTTAAGATGCTTTTTTGAAAAAGCTATCATAGTTGTAGGTGATTTTTGGATGGTTGATGAAAAGTAAACAATGAGCCAAATGATGTAATCTTTATTTTCATGCAATACAAAATACTATTACTGATGAAAAAAAAAAATCTAACAATTCTAGTGTTATTCTGGAGTTTTCAATTCACAAGTCTATTACTTCAGAGATTTACTTCTAGAATGCAACTACAACCGTCCATCATCAATTCATCGAACAATCATGGTTATATTGATTTGCACTAACACTTCGCCACTGAATTTTTATTATTAGTTTGATATTATGTTTAATTCACTAATGTTTTTTTCTTAATCATTTGAAAATAGGTTTAATTCGCTAATGAATTTTATTTTTTAGTTTAAAAAAAAATTAATCGCCAACAAAATTATTTTTTCTGGTTTGAAAATAGGTTTAATTCGCCAATCGAAATATTTTATTGGTTTGAAAATAGATTTTAATCGCCAATGGAAAAAAAATTAGTGGTTTTAAAAAAAATTCATTTCGCTAGGATTTTCCACAGACTTCTAGCTATTAGAAAAGATTCGCTAATGGACATTTTTTCACGAAAAACAAAAAAAAATTGCCACTAAAATTAATATTTTTATTAGGAAGTATGCAAGATTCGCCAGGATTTTACACCTTTTCCAAGGGGGTTTTCTTAAATTTTTCCTTGATTGTTAATGTACATGACATCAACCAACTGTACTTTCAAAAGCACTCATTCAAGGGGGAGCCAAATTGGGGGCACTGTCACATCATCATTGCAAAGCAAGAAATCCCATGTACCTGATCTAACCAATTTAGGCATAGACATATGAGCCCCAGTGCCACATGGTCAACAACTTTATTTGCCTTCAACCCTAGTATTTGCAAGAGCATCTTCCTCACCATTTCCCTCCCTATAGATGTGGTCTATTGTGAACATCTTGACTCTCTACAACAACTCTAATGCCTTGTTGAGGAGTGCCTAGAGTTTCCAATTTGGAGTATCCCCACTTCTGATAGCATTGACTGCCAAAGCTAAATCACCCTCGATTGCAAGTTTCCTTATCCTCAATTCTCTGCATAAGGTGATCCTGTGAATTATAGCCATGAATTTTGCTTTATTTTTAGTTCCCTTAGGTAAATGTTTTGTAGAAGTCGCTTAGGTCTTTCCCTACCAATCTTTAACTATATAACCTACACCAGACGACCCAGGGTTTCCTCTGGATGCACCATTGAAATTCAATTTGTACCAGCCCATAGGGGGAGGGGACCACACCACTAATTCTCTTGCTAATTTAGTCTCATCCCCCAGTCCCCACCCAAGCTAGAATTTGAAGTGGGGGCCAGGAAACTCATAGTCTTGCATCGCAGTCAAAGAAGACCTTATCCTTACCTAC
Organism: Sequoia sempervirens; assembly: GCA_007258455.2. NCBI lineage: Eukaryota > Viridiplantae > Streptophyta > Pinopsida > Cupressales > Cupressaceae > Sequoia > Sequoia sempervirens. The sequence goes on along the minus strand of VDFB02000002.1, from coordinate 17,748,826 downwards.
CTTTTGAGAAAGTTTGGCATTTAGAGTCTCTACCAAGATAGCTTCAATTTTATTAATGAAGGATGTAGTGCACATGCTTCTATCCTAAAACAATCTCCTATTTCTCTCTTTCTAAAGCTCCCACAAAAGAATTGATGGGCTTATAATCCATAGATCACTAAACATCGATTTCTTCTTTAAGCCGACCATAAACAGGACAGACTAAGAATGTCATTAGGAAGTGTGCTTTGCTAACCCAGTCGAGCACACAACCATCTCTAATATTCTTGAGCATAAACGCACGTGAGTATGATGTGGTTACATGTTTCTTCAGCCTGTTCACATAATACACACCTCGATGGATGATGAAACCCCATCGGACAAAATCTTTCTAGTGTCAAAATCTTGTTTTGTATAATTTCCCATGCAAAGGTCCCAGCCTTGGGAAGACAAGCATTACTCCAACATAAATGCAATGAGAGTCTGTCCACAATGCCATGCCTTCCTTTGTATAACAACCTATATCCATCTCTTTATATTATAGTTGCCTAATTTTGAGCCAGCCCAAACCAAAGAATCACATCCTTGATGCAAAACCAAGGGCCTTTTTTTCATAATTTCTGATAGTGCTTGGACCTCCCTTTGTGGCAGGTTGAGGCAAGTAAAGTCCCTCCACTTCCATCCCAACACCGAATTCCTTTCATCTACAACCACATAATCTTTAACTTGATCTCCTCGAATGTGTTTAAGTGTGTTTTTGACCTCTACCACCTCGATCAAACTATCTAGACATGAGAAGCCAGCCCACGAGTCTTCCCAAAATGGTGCTCTACTTCCATCATAAATATCCCAAGAGAGGAAATCACAAACCACCTTTTTACACTTCTACATAAAATTCTAGATCTGTGAGCCTACAGGAGGGTTGGAGATGGTTAATATGTCACCATTTCCCTCATCCTTTAAGTACTTGTGATGAAAATTTTTAGCCCATTTATTATGTGGTTCGTAATGCATTCGCCAAATGAGCTTAGCACCCAACACTTTGTTTTGTAGATCCAAACATTTAAAGCCCAGTCTCCCATCTTCTTTAGACTTGTAGAGCTTATCCCAAGCAATCAACATGATCTTCCTTTTCTCTTTATTGCCTTTCCAAAAGAATTTTCTGGAGAGTTTTGTCAAATTGGATGCAACACTACTCATAAGGGCCATCACTAACATAAGATATATAGGTAGTGCCGATAAAACTGATTTTATCAAAGTGATTATTCCAGCCCAATTCAACCATTTTGTATTGGCTTTGATGTTGAGCAGATCCTAGAGACTTGTTGATCTTACACCTTTGACCAGGGGAATGCCTAGATAAGTGCATGGCAGCATACCTTTTTTGAAGTTCAATATTCTCAAAATTTCCTATTATTTTCGAGCACTTGTGTGAAAGAAAAAAACCTTTGATTTGTCTTTGTTGATAGCCTACCCTGAGGCAAGAGAGTACTTCTTTAGGATTGTGTTCAATTTGATGACCTCCTTCCTCTTTGTCGTACCCATTAGCATAGTGTCATCAGCAAATTGTTGGTGGGAAACTGCTTGAAGACCACTTGTCACCCTTGTGCTTTCAATCTATTCAAAGTTAATTCCTACAATGATTGTCCTTCCTAAATCTTCTGCCATCAAAATGTAAATGAAAGGAGAGATGTGGTCACCCTGTTGTAGCCCCCTAGATACTTCAAAATAGCCCTCGGGTGAACCATTCAAAAGTACTAAAAATCTTGGTGAGGATATAAAATTAAACACCCAATCCAACCACCACTTATTCAAATCGAAGGCCTCCAATACTTTAATTAAAATTCTCTAGCCGACCATATCATAGACTTTTCTGATATCTAGCTTAATTATCATGCTAGCTTGTTTGGGTTGTTGTATTGAGTGTATGGTTTCTTGTGCAATAATTATTCCATCCAAAATTTACCTTCTAGGAATGAATCCAATTTGATCTTCTACAATCATCCTCGATAGTATGAATTTTTTAATCTGTTTGCCATGGATTTTTTCATAACGTTATATATTGTATTGCATAAGGAAATTGCCCTGTACTCATCCAATGATTTTGCTGCATTTTTCTTGGGAATCAATGCAATGAAGGTATTGTTGACTTCTCTAAGTAGATTCCCAGAATTCACTGATGCCTCAATGGATTCAGCCAATTCATCTCCAATCAATCCCTAGAATTTATAAAATAAGCTAGTGGGCAAACCATTTGGACCTAGAGCTTTGTTCGGATGTAGTTGGAAAAGAGCCACTCTAATTTCTTCCTTCAAGTATTTCTCATTTAATGTCTTATTTTGTGCTTCTGTTACAATCTTTGGGATGTTTCTCAGTAGCTCTTGTTGATACTTCAAGTTTGAACCCTCAGTGCTATTTAGTAGCTTGCTAAAGAAACTTATAACCTCTTCAACCACTCTCCTAGGTTCCTCCACCATTGTGCAATCTAAAAGCTTCAAACTTTCTATTTTATTCACACTCCTCCATTTTATTCTATTGTTGTGAAAGAATTTTGTATTCTTATCACCTTCTTTGAGCCATACTTCCCTGGATTTCTACTTCTAAAACACCTCCTCTTTAGCAAGAATGCCCTCATATTTTCCCAACAATTATTTTTCCTTGAGATATCTTTGTTGATCCATACCAGTCTGAATTATTTCCTCTTCAAGGCTCTAGAAGTCATATTCTATACTTTCCTTTGTTTCAAATATATATTTGAAATAAGTCCAATTCCTTTCTTTTATTTTCAGCTTCAACCATTTCAATTTTGTTATCAAGCAAGACAATTTTGATCCACTCACTTTAAATCCCTTCCACCGTTCTTCCACTAGACCTAGAAAGCTTGGGTTTTTAAGCCACATATTTTCAAATTTAAAAGGGAAGCAAAGTAGGCTCTGGTACTCTTGAATATCCAACAATATGGGGAAGTGATTAGAGCTAGCACAAGGAATAATGATTGCTTCTAGCAAAAAAGGAGAACTATCGAGGCTTCCCCAAAAACAAAAATCTATCCAATTTCTCTATTATTTGACAAAAACCTAACCTCCTATTCATCCATGTGTATTATCCATCTTTGAAGTCTATACTTAACATTTTATTTCTTGAAATCCAATCCCTGAAATCCTTTTGTGACTAATTTTCTTTTTGTATCACTGACAACTTATCCTTGTCATCCAATATTGCATTAAAATCTCCAACTATTATGAAATTCTCTCCTTGCAGTGACCTCAAAAACAATTCAATCTCTTGCCATAAAGTCCTCTTCTTAATGCATGAATTTGGTCCATAAACATTCACCAACCCAAACCTTAGTTTGGAGTGAATGCTACGAACCCTACAACCAAGCCAACATGCATTTTCTACCAACAATTCAATTTGGACTATTTGTGGCTTCCAAAATACTACAATGCCACTTGACACCCCATTTGCTTGAATGCCCACAACATTCCAACCCTTTGTTTTCTTTTTGAATGTATCTAGTTCGACATTGGTCATCTTTGTTTCTTGTATTAAAATTATGTCTGCTTTGGTCAAAATAAACCTCCATTTGACCAAACGCTACTTGTTAGGGGCATTTAAGCCCCTAACATTCCACGATAAGAGTCTCATGGCAACCCAGGAAGGGGGCCTCCCTTCCCTGACCTAAGAAGCATTGTTATCTTTGGTTGACCCTCACTATCACCATCCAGGGCTCTCAATTCTTGATGTGACTTTCTTCCCCTAGACTTCTTTTTCCCATAGTCTAGTTTGGATTTTGTAGTTGATTATTGTTTAATCCCTAGTTTTCCTGGGGTTTCTGGTTCTTCTAACCCATCCTCCATTTTTTTGTGGCTTCCAACATCATCTATTGTTCTTTAATTAGTAAGACACCATTAACCACATCCGCCATGTCTTCATCTGTGTTGTTTAAAGGGGGATGGTTTCTACAACACTTTTGTCTTGCTTTTCCCTAGCATCCTCCATAGCTATCATCATTAGACAATCATTAATGTCTTCCCTCATATTGGTGATAATTGTTTTCATCTTCAGGGTGTCCACAACCTTTGGTGGAGGCTGCACCATCGTGATTTCCCTTGCACACTTAGTTCCCTTTGAAGCATCCACTTGCACCATTTCGCTCATCTCTGCCAAGGGAGACACTTTCCTCTTTTTGGAGGTATCCCAAGGAGAAGAAGTAGATATTGGTTATTTCCCTTTGCTTTACAATCTAGTCTTCCTAGTCCCACTAACCACCTCCTTTGAAGCCATTATGGGTGTCCATAAGCCTTTTTCTAATTCTTCATTTTGAGTGTTAGCCCTAGTTTGATCATTCCTTGATCCTCTAGCCTCCATCATCCTTCTTGGAAGGAATTTTCATTCGATACCTGATTGTTCCACTACCACCTTCTAATTCCATCTCCCATTGGTTATCATTAAAACCAATTCCTCCAAGATCCCTTCCTTTAGATCCACGATAATAACCACCCTATATTTTGCCCCCGACTTTCCATTTAAAAAAAAATCATCCACGCCCAAAAAGGATCCTAATGCTCCTCTAATGGCCATTAGGGCTTCATAGTCCCAATGTTTTGTAGGCATGCCCTCCAAGAAAACCCACATTGGTACAAAATTGATACAATGTTTTGCCAGGTCAAAGTTTGCATTCTATTCCAAATAGTGGAAACAATGATTTTTTAAAAAAAGCAGATCTCCATACAAAATTTCATGTTTCAAGTTTGAATCTATGCATTTAATTAGGAAGTAATCCTGAGTAAGATTGTGGACACTCACTTTATCTTTGAATTTTTTCTTCCACAAATGTATGAATTGCTCACTTGTTGCTCCTTTTTCGCTCCATTTTGTAATTAGGGCACAGTCTTTCAATTTCTCCACTATCATAGCCAAAATATGATGAGGGATTTCCATGACCTTACTGTGAACCAACTTTGATCTATTGTTATCACCGCTGGGAGCGTCCCGTCTTTTCCAAAACCATTCCTATCAAGATAACTGTTGCTTCTCAAGATAACCATTGCTTCTCTCAGTAGTTTTCTCTTTTGTTTGATTATGGTTCTTACCTCCTAGTCCACCATGTCACTCCCTATTGGAAAAGCATTCACTCCAGCACATCGCTCTAAAAAAATGGGGAGATGATTCCTCTGTTTTTGTGAAGGATGCTTCCAATTCTAAAGTCGATTTCCTTGACACCATTTGTTCACCTGTGGTCTTCGTACATTGCTCTTAGAGCCTCCCTATTGACGCCTCGTGTCATTTTCGAACTTTCCTTGCTCCCACCTATGATTTTGCGCCATTTTACTTTTAATTTATTAAAAAATTCTATGAATGGTACATCTTGATATTTTTATCATTATTGAAACACATAATTTTGGATTTTTCTTCGACAACTATTCTCTAGATAACTTGTGAAAGTGGTGGCCTCATTGCCTTGATTTACAACACCTCTTTTTTTTCTAGAATGAATAAGGAAAAGATCCTAAATCTTTTTTTTGTGCTACAAATTTATCCTCCACGAAGTGAGCTAAACCAAGAGCATCTTGGAACATGTCTATATTAAAAGACTAAAATTTAGTATGAATATCTTCTCTAAGACCACTAATAAAATGAATTTCAAACAATTATTTGTCAAGGTCACTTGTTTGATTCCATAATTTCTCAAACTTTGTTTGGTATTCTTGAACTAATTATGTGTGGTGTAATTTGGTGAGAAATTTTATAAAAACCTCACATGCACTTGGACCAAAGAGGTTGAGGACTTCCTTTTGAAATTTTATTCATGTGAGAAATGATTGATATTTTTCCAATAATTGAACCCATTGAATGACTTCACTTTATAAGTGGGAAGAAGCTATATAGAGATTTTGACTAGTGGGAATTTAGTGGATTGTAAAATATTGCTTTGGTCTATATAAGTAGTTGGTAGGATATTTGATGAGCCATAGAATTGCCTAGTTTCTTATTGCTATTTCATACTTTTATCTTTATTTTCTGCTAAACTTTGAAACATTATCAGACCTTTCATATATAAATTTAAGTGGTTTAAAGCATTTGGAATTGAACATTTTATATTACTATGTGTATGTATGAATTATGAATGTTCGTGATGCTTAGTGGTATTTTATGTTTAAATTGTTTTTTTTAACATTGAGAATACTTTGGAAAATAAAAATAAGATTGGTAACAAGATATCTATCAAACCGTAGCAACAAGCTTCTCAACTCGTAGCATAAGGACTATAGTTCGATGCAAAGGAGTCAATCTAATGTAGCATGGCCATTTTCATAGAAGATGGAGGTGATCATTTAATGATCATATCATGAATCACTAAGCATTACTTTTTTATCTTTCAATAAGACAAACAAGAAAATAAGTCTATTCTTAATAGGACTTGGAATTATAATAGACTTGTTCTGTTATAAATGGTTAAAACTGTTGAGTATAGAGTCCTTGTTTGATCTCCATACTCTTGTTCTAATAGTTATTACTTTCTATTTTAAAACTTAGTCTTCTTCCTATTCTTGAGGAAGAGTTGAGATCTATTTTCAATTTGCAGATAGTTGGACTCCTTCAAGAACCCTATATAGTTGGGTATCTTGTCGAGGAGGAGATCTAGATCGTATGTGTGTTATATTGAAGAAGATTTACTGTTAGTTTTTGTTCAACAATTTTGTATATGTTTAGAATGGAATGAAGAGGGTGTGCTTTTGATAACATGTTTTTCTGAGTGAGCGAGTGATTAACAAGATCTTGTGGATACAACTCAAGCAAGTGCCACTTGAGGTACTTCTAAACCACTTGAATTTAGGTTGATAGATTAGATTATGCATTGTGAATTTCATTGATAGTTTTCAATTCATGTGATTATAAATGATGCATTATAGTTTTGAATTAGAATCTATAGATTGATACTTTGTTTGGTACTTCAGAGGTTAATTTAGGACATACTGCAGTATAAAAATTGATTGGTTAAATCCATAAGTATTAAGTACCCATAGCAAAAGGTAGTTATTTGTATTTCTTTACCTAGTTCTGAGAAATAGAAGTTCATTATGATTAAAATATTTTATTGTATTTATATGTGTTTCATTCACCTATACTTAGCTGATGTAGGATGTTTAGAATCTATGGATGCATATATTTTTCCAACACTATTTGAATTTTACGATTCCCTAGTTGATGATTTAAGGAAGCCCTCTCTTGAGTGATGAATTGCTTAGTTTAGGAATCCTCATATTCAATAAGTCATGTGCATAATCATTAACACTAGTTAATTAGGCATTAGAGGGAGCTTGACAATATTTACCATCAAAATTTATGAAGTTTATTTTATGTGCACATTAGAGGTGGTTAAGAATATAGGAATTGGAAAATAATTCAATGTTATAATGTTGACCCATATTTGGATGTGATATATTGAGCCTATTGGTGAGGGTTATGGGCATGGAAGCAACAATGCATAATTGAATGCCTTTATTGCCAACCATGTCTAGCTTGGCCATATATGCCTTCATAGAAAAGTAATTTGAGGGATAAATTGAATATTTGATTCCAAAGAAAGGTTTGGTTGATCTTGTGGTCCATGATTGCCAGCAATAGTGAATACCCTAACTACTAAAAGGGTTAGTTATATTATAAAATGACCAGTGTAGAAAGATGATTGCAATGGAATATGTCATTAGGTGATGTCAAAAGTGGCTTGGGATGGCCAAAAAGATTTTTTAAGGTTACATATCAAAATGATTAGCCTAAAGAGTAAATAATAAAGGGAGAATTACTTCGATGGAGTAAAAATTGGCCTAGACTTTTTCGTTTATAGATAAGATCCTATGGGTAAAATTTTCAAACAAAGTTGGAAATTTATTCTTAGTTTGTGAGAAATTTGGCTTGTAAGTTGCACACTAGTAGATTGTATAGGAGCTGAACTTGTTTTTATGACTTCTAGAAACTACATTTTGTAGATTATCCTTGAGTTTCTAAATTATGTGACGTGTTATCCAATTGATGTATTGGCATAAAATTATTTAGATTTCCATCGACATGCTCATTTATCTCCCTTTTTAATCACCTATGCTAAAAATTTGTACAAAGATTGAGGTATAATAGGGAATATTTCTATAGGACTTGGGCTAAATCATAAATCATTTTTTCACTTGGGGTATGTCTTATTTTTTCTTAAAAAAACCATGTATCTTTAACAAAATAAAGGATTTGATTCTATAGGGATTCAATCTAAAGGGTTCAATTGAAGGGGGCCAAATTTGACCCCTTAAGTCAATCCTCCTTGGATTAAGCTTCAATCAAAACCCTAATGGAGTCTCCTCTATATTTGTTAAAATGTTTTAACAAAAAAACTTACTTCACCTTTTAGGGGATCAAATAGAACCATTCAAAAATTTAATTTTACATAAATGTAGCCCTCCTTGTTACCTTTCCAAAACATCTAATATTCATTATTTTTCAAATATTTTTATTAATATTTTTATTATGAATGTAGGTCCATTATGAAAAATAATGACCTCTATTCAAGACAATAGGAAAAACAACAAACTTTGTTAAAAAAAATATCAAAATGTGCATTGCACTCTGCATGGATATCCTTGTTTTAGTGAAAAATAAAAGTTCAAAAAAATTGATATATAGATTTAATTTTTTAATACTAATTCAAAATTAACAATAAATAAAATATTCAATAAAAAAGCCAAAGAATATTTGAGCACTAGACATTGGAGTTAATGATCTAATTCTAAGAAATTGTAGAAATATTTTATACAAATGAAAGTTATGGGAGATGGTAAAATATTAATAAATAATAATAGAAAAAATGACTGAAAAATATAAAAAATATTAAGTAAAAAAATTGAAAAATTCAAATTAAAACTACATGGAAAATGCCACTATGATCAACACAAACATGTGGAACATATAGCTCACACAATGAGTCCAAATCCTATTCTACACCTAATTGAGACTTTAGATTAGGCTAATGAATTGCATAAAAAAGTGAAAGAAACAAGAGCTCTCTCACCCACAACTCCTTTTTGAACACACAAGATGTGCATGGTTGTGTTTTGATGAATTTGTGATTGAGATATATGATATAGTTTCTCAAGTTGACAACATGAATTTATATTTCCTGAGGTTCTTAAAACTAGTCTACAATAGGTGATATTTATAAATTGGAGGGATGATTGATCAAGGATTGAGATTAACTTTAATGATTAATAGATGAGGTTGATTGAGAGGTTTAGGAGAATGAGAAGCCTTCAAGTGTCACCTTATGATTGGTGCACTTGAAGAGGTATAAGATTAAAGGGATTTGGATGACCAAGACTCTCTTGAAAAATGATGAAAGGTGAATACAAAATGACCTTTTTATAATCTTAAAAGTCTTTTTTTAGAGACGTGTGAAGAGTCAAGATCTTCTTGAAAAAATAGATGGATGAGTTTTGATGAGAAATTTTGTGGGAAAGTGGGAAGTAGGGGCCATGCACATGCATCACATGTGTATGTTTAACCATGGCTTAGGTATGTTTAAGAATGTGTAAGTTTAACCATATACATCATCCTTAAATTTTTGATTATTTATTTATTGTAATTGACACAAGTTAAAACAATTCAATTCTGGTGTCTCAATAATGTTAAAAAGTGGGCCACACCTTTATTTCAAGTCACTCATTTGCTTTGCGAGCTTGTAGATATACCATCTTCTTTATAAATAGTGTTGACCTAATAATTTAGAGCACTAATTATGAAGGATAAATAATTCCTATAGCTCACAATCGTGTCTTTGAGATATGACACTAATATCTTTTTATGGTCAAAAAATTATTGGTGCATTATAGAGTATAGATAATAAAAGACTGCCTAGGCTTAGGTTTCAAAAATAACTAGGTTTTCTTCTAATGCACTTGATGATACATGCACGATCAAGGTCGTATACAACTTGGTTATTTGGGGCTTGAGTATTAGAGCCTAAACAACCCTCAATTCACTAGGCCTTTTATAAGGAATCTAGTTTGGCCAATAATGACAACTTTCTTGAGAATATTTTAAAATCCTTAGCACAATGTTTTTACCCTGAAACTAAATAAATCAACTAATAATTAAAAATTTCTCACATTTTCAAGCAAGATGCCTAGTGCAACTACTTATGTAGCCACTTTTCCAATTCACTAAGATCCATAAAAGGAAAGGTGAGAGCATCTAATTGATAGATGTAAAATAACCTAAACTTGTGATATTACTACATAATGCAACTTTGAAAAGAGCTTTGATACCACTCTAATGAAACTACAATAAATATAAAATAATAAACATAAAATGCATGTAAAAATAAGAGCAACATAAATCTTTTATATTATATTCATAGTGCCACTGTAGGGGCAATCCTCCCAATATATCACAAACTCTAATTATAATATCCAAGATGCTTTATACTTTGGAAGTCATTACAATATATAGTTTAGGTAAAGACAACTATCACTATCCCATACATGTAAGATAACTACTTTTATTCTAATTTATTATATATGCAACAAATTTATACTAACAAATACTTAATATATATCAAAATTAAGGGTGTTTCCTAACATCTAATATAGATAAAATGAGTAAGTTTTTGAAAAATATGACTTTAGATGTAGGTGGCTATGACAATAGAGATAGATCATGTGTGCAATACTGAAAGATGTCTTAGTGTGTAATAACAAAAGATGTCTTAGTGTGCAATAATGAAAGATGTCTTAGACCACATATAATCATAAGAATCACAAGTGTGCCTTATAAGTACACGAGGGTGCTAGCTCTCTTTCCATTTTAGAAAAAAACTATTAAAACAAGGTCGTGATGCTGTGAAGTTCATGCCAAATGCTGGTAGGTTGATTTTTTTCTTTGACTTGTATTTATTCAAGTAGTTATGTTTACACAATCAATCATGAGAGAATTGAATGGTTTGGAAAGATTTGTAGCATGAGAAAAATAGGTGTTTGTAAATAAAAGCTTTTGTGGTAGTGGCACATATTTATAGTTTTGATTAAGCTTTTGAACCAATTTTTAGTTTGCAAGCTTTTGATATTTTGCAATGTCAAATTTCTTTGATTGTTGGCCATCATATTAAAAGGGGATTGGTGGGTGAAAAATTAAGAAAAATTTATTGCTTGCATCGTCAATGTACAAATATAAATTATATAACAATTAGTGTCACAACAAAAAGCTCAAAGGCTACAAGTTACAACTAAAAAAATATAGATCATCTGTTGTTGTGCTTAATCTCCATCTTCTTACATTGAATCAAGATTAGAGTATTGACTCTATAACCTATAATATTATGCATACCATTGACTCTAGTAATATTATCCAATACCACAAAATTTATGGTTTTATGACCTATAGGATTTGTGTAAATATAATTTCTCTTTTAAATTTTTTGATTAGGTAAGTAGGGATTTTGAAAGGGCCTTGACGCATTTACACCAAGATTTTATAGCAATTAGTACAACAAAATATGGAACAACATGATAAGACAACAACAAGAAACTGCAAATGAAGTAGGCAAAAGAACCAAAGAAGGATAGGCAACAATGCCATAAAACAACAGTCACCCCAAGGGTGAGAGAACTAGATAATCTTTGAGCCTTTACAAGTAGAAATAAGTGGGACCAAGACCCCCACAACCAGTAAAATAGGCCTCATAGCCAACAAACCAGGTCTACATGGACCTGAACCACAAATATCCTACAAATCAGGCTTAGCAACCAGCATAGCATAACAGGCCACCAAGCCACAACAAGAGCTTCAAGGGCCCCGTAAAGTAGCTGCCAAGCCATCCAACGAGCTATGAATTGTGTTGTATATCTGAGTATCAAATTTCAAAACTATAATTTTTGAAAGAAGCTTGCTATTATCTCTTGTCAAGTTTGAAACCTATATGTTGTTAATTGGATGGTGGGGTATAGAAGGAACATTCCAATGCAATAGCCTATCTATGAACAAAGAATAAGAATTTAAAAACATATTTGCTAATTGTATGGGAACAACTAGAAAAGTCCAAGGGGACGTCCCTGTTTAACATAACTAAAAATGCATAATGAAGAAACATGTTGTTGCATCTTTTTTCACGTATCTATTTGAATATTGCATCATTGTATTATGTCAAAAAATGTTGGAATTATTCATCAAGCCTTTTAGGTAAGTTGCTTAGTATGATAATGAAAATGATGAGTAGCTCTTTTGATGTCAATGCTCATAAAATATTTTGTACTAAATATGTTTGTAGACCTATAAAATTTTGTAAGATTTTATATACCTCAAAATTGAAAGCTTTAACCCCCCTTTGGGTGGATATACTTAAAGGTGCTAAAAAGTCAAGCATGTTTTGTTTTTTAACAACATTAAGCCAATACTAATTGACAAGGAGATCTTTCAACCAAACTTACCAAGTTTCATCATATTCATGGATTCATGGTATGTTCATATTCATAAGTTAGTATGCACTCTAGAATAATCTCATTCAAAGTACATTATTGTTACCCAAATTTATCTCTATTTAATATACTACATATTGCGTTTATGGTAGGGTGGAGGTAGCAAGGTACTTTTCTTTTGTTCTCCTATCAAAGTTACTAGCATAACTGGTGAAGTTCCAATGCACCAATCAATCAATAAAAAAAAGTTCAGAGAAATATGTGTACATAATAACTCAACAAAAAAATGTTTTAAAGCTAATAGGGAAACTAAGTATGGTAAGGTAAAACTTGAAAAAATCTTGATAAACTTAAGCGAAGGCCATGAGTAGTAGCATAAATTATTAAATTATTGAACATATCCATAAATATATAAGAATGTGAAAGGTTTTGTAGTGAATGCCTCACCAAGCAATGTTCATGTGTTTAACTTTGATTAGAAGGTGTGAATTTACATTGTCTAACATATGACTATATATAAACATACCAGAAAAAGTAATTAGTAGCAACAAAATAATAAGAAGTTTATAATATGCATAAAAAACTACCTATTTTTCAACAAACTCAAACAAATATTTGTCATAAGTAACATAATGGCTAATTCATATACAATAAATAATAGGTGTGTGTGTGAAAATATGATCAATCTAAATGAAATTCAAACACATATCAATAAGACATTAAATCAGGAAAACTGAAAAGGAAAACATAATAAACAAACTGTTACTGTAGCTTCCTTGAAATCGTCTTATCTCTCTCTAACTCCACCGTTTTGTTGTTTCCAATGGCTCTCAGATCAGCAGATCAAGCTCAACAAAATGGACAGCTGAGGAATGAGATTTGAAAATGCACACTATGCTAAATGCAAGGCTATGCTAAGATGAGAATATTGTTGTGATGCTGAAAATGATGTGAATGCATAAACGTATATGTTCGTCGTGAGTATGCGTGTATCTGTGTGTAACCAATGAATGGATTTGTACCAGTATTTATAGAGTCTTAGAAAGGATTCGATTGGGTGACATGTTTTAACGGCCCCGGATTAAGCTTGTTCGAATGGACGGTGGAAAATTTTCGTAAGTGGAGAGGGAGATAGAAGGTTTCCCTTTTCCTTCAATTTTCGTCATTGAGATCCGAAGGGAATTTGCCATTTTGAAGAATGAGTTTAGAATGAGTTAGAATTAAATAAAATAAATTTATTTAATTTGCAAGTGAAGATGGATATAGAAACTCACATAATTAATTAAATTATATTTAATTATGTTTAGAAATGAATTTAGAGTGAGAGGAAAATATTAAATTAAATATTTAATATTTAATTTGATTATGGGATGAAGAGAATATTCCATTATTTGAATATTCAAATATTCAAACTTTAGAATGATATGATAATTAAAATAAATAATCATATTTATTTAATTTAATTAAGAGGAATGTGGGAAATGTTAATAATTAAATAAAATTATTTATTTAATTAAGGTAGAAGAATTAGAAAATGAACAATATAAATAAATAATTAAATTTATTTGTATGTAGATGACTTTAGGAGAATTAATTAAATAATTCATATTTAATTAATTAACAAGCTTAATCATGACCATTTTTAGACGTATACATTTTGCCCCTCTTTGAAGTGATGTGTGAAACACATTGCTTCAAAGAAAATAAGATTTTGCCCTTGATATGCTTTTGATGCTGATGCTGATGATGCCCCCTTGGGAGGTAAATCACGGATGAGGATATGGATTGCGAAAATTTTGCTAAACAATTGAGATTAGATAATGATAATCTGTGGAGGAGAGAGTGATTTAGCTCCCGATAAATGATGCAAAGAATGTCCCATTATGAAAATAAAGTCAAAAGGTAGCAAACTTACCTTTGTTTGACCTTTAAAAGGTAAAAAAGTTGAAAAAGACAAGTCATTTGCACTTTTTGACTTTGTGAATACTATAGCTCTAAGAGTGACCTTGTGACATGGAGATTCATTATCATCACCACCGATTCGAGAGATCTCGCCGATACCAGAGGCCAGCAGCGTACGGACCACCGGTGAGTCGATCTAACCACATGTGTTGAAAATTTTTATGTTTGAAATAAAACTGCATTATTTTTCCGTGGATTTTAGATATGCCAATGTCGTTTTAACACTTTTAGGATAGTTTTAGCGCTTTCGATGATTTTTCCGGTGCTTAGGGTAAAAACAATAGTGCATCTAGGCTAAATTTGAAATAGTTAGGGTAAAACCAGTGTAGCGCATTTGATAAAAACAATAGCACATATAAGGTGTCATTCAAAAATTTAGGAGTATGGCGCATATAGGAAAAACAGTAGCAAATATAGGAAATAGCGCATCAAGCAAAAATAGTGGCGCATATATTGAAGATGCAGAAAGCTAGGTTTAAGCACTTTGAACAAAAACAGTGGCGCATATAGGGAAATTGCGCATCCGGTAACTAAAGTAGCGCTTAGGTTGATAGTTTTAGCGCATAGAGGTCACAAATTAGCGCATATGAGTTTTAGCGCATAGAGACCATAGAGTGGCACTTCTGGTAAAAATAGGCAGAATGTATGATTTGATGAGAGTAATACGAAAATGATAATTTATATATTGCTTCGTTAGGCAACAGATAGGTAAATTGATTGATTAATTAACTGATTGAACTAATAACTTTGCTTCTTACAAATGAAAAACAAAGAGTAAATGTCACATAAATGATTGATATGACTTCTGATAAATTTGCTTTTTGTGATAGAAAACAAATAGTAATTGATATGATTTGTGTATTGGTTTGCCTGATAGGATTGATTGTGTGATATGGGTCATTGATATGATGCACTGATATGAGTCATTGATATAGGTCTAATATGGGTCACTGATAGATATGAGTCTAATTGATTTTGGTTGATTGAGATTGAATGATTGGTATGATTCTGATTAATTATCCTTGTGATGACCAAAAAATAAAAATAGGAGGTTTTCAAAAACCTCTAGATTAGAGAGCGACACTCGGCAGGATGGGATAGGATACATGAGTTGACACCTGTTGACGTAGCTCTGATAGATACATGTGGTTTGAGATCCTTGTTGGCTATGCTGTCGATTCGGGTCAACAGAGGACTGTTGACGGCACTGGCAGAGCAATGGCATTCAGAGCACAACACCTTTCATATGCCAACTGGGGAGGTGACGGTGACTCCAAAGGATGTATACAAGATTTTGGGTATCCCAGTGGTTGGCGCCCTTGTGTTCTATGATCACAAGGAGCTCGAGGGTAAAAATGCTTTGAGGAGGGTGTATGGTGATGCACAGATAGCTGGGTACTGGGTACCATGGGCTAACTTTCAAGGATATCCAGCTTTGCCTACAGTTTTGGGTGCATTCATTGGAGGTCTCCTTTGTCTGGATCGTTGGTCAAAGGGATTATCAGTGGGATGGGGCAGGATTTTGGAGCAGATGTTGCTACAGCCGCATAGATATGCATGAGGGAGTTGAATGTTAGCGCATCTATATCATGATTTGCATCAGGTGGTGTACAAGGGTGCTTCCATTTTGTCATGTGGTGTGACGTTGTTGTAAATCTAGGCATGGGAGTATCTTGCTATGATAAGACCAGCGTGCCCCAGAGTTAGGCCGCCAAGTAGGCCCTATGTATATAAGTATGCTATGTTCCTTACCCAGCCCAAGCTGGGCAAGGTGGATTACTGGAGACGACTTCTAGATGATATGGATGCAATGGTATGGCGACCATATCTTGATTGTGAGCCATGGGAGACAAATGATATAGAGATGCCATTTGTATGCATTCCTCAGTTTCTGATAAGGAGGACTCCTTTCATTCTTGACAGGTTTCTGGCGTTGCGGGGGCAGAGACAGTTTGGATTTACCCAGGGGATGCCACAGGGGGTCGCACACTATGCCTGGAGTAGAGATGAGGTTGGATGGGGGCCATGTATTTCTTATCAGACAGCATATACCGAGTTCATGTCATTAGCTCCAGAGGCATGGGATGACAGGCGAGACATTGTTGATGCTGGTATGTCTAATGAGTATTCAACATACTAACACACACATCCCTTTCCATGGTTTACCAGTCCTAATGAGCCAACACCTATTCTAGTAGTACCACAGTCAGGGGCAGTGAGACAGGAGGATGTGGCCCATGGCAAGTAGGGAGCAATTGGAGGAGAGGAGGAGAGTGGAGAGGAGGAGAGTTCTGATGGGGATGATGGAGATGATGGCGGGGATGGGGGGCAGGTGTTGAGGAGGTCAAGGCTGGATATTCTGAGGGGCGTCTAGATCATGCGATGGCCGAGGACAGGGATTGGGGGATGGACAGTGATCCAGATGGGATCCTCATCTCAGCAGGGGCAGATAGCTACTCTTCAGGCCCAGGTGCAGACACTACAGGGATAGCAGGGACAGTTACAGAGTCAGCTGGTGCAGTCCTAAGGATTTATTGTATAGCTACAGACACAGCTGGCATAGGCACTGGTGCCTACCCCAGACCCACAGTTAGCCTAGGTGATGATGGAGAGAGATGCATTCAGACGGAGAGCAGTGGAGGCTAAGGGCGTTGCTCAGAGGTTGATGGGCACTGTAGAGAGTGCATCATTGCAGGATGCCATTGCAGAGGGCATGGAGATGGCGAGAGAGGCTGATTATTACAGAGTCAGGTATGAGGAGCTGTGTCCTCCCGAGCACAGAGAGCCATTTCCCCGATCTCACAGCAAGACTAGGAGTAGATTATAGACACATACACAGAGCATGGGAGTGACTGGGCCTCGGCGGGATCCAAACGCAAGTACCAGTGGCAAGCCACCTCCTTTCAGACTAGCTCCCTCAGGGGCATCGACCAGTTAGCAGATATAGTTCACATATGTGTATAATTTTTGGAGCATGTATATTGATTTTTGATCATATCTCATGTATTTCTCTTTGGACATTTAGATATGTTTATTATTGATGATGAGCGATGATATGTAGCAGCGATGATTTGTGATGATGTTTTGTGCATTTATGATATGATGATGTGATATGCATTTATTTCTGTGTTATGGATTTTGGTATGCATTTGAATGATTTGATGACTAACATGATATGCAGGATGATTTGATATGATATTTTTATTATGATGATGATGACTGATAATGCGTACTAATGATGCCATGCAGGTGGATGACTTATGATGTGATTATGAAAATGTATATATGGAATGTTTATTTTTGGATTTTCCAATGCAGGTAAAAAATGAATGTTGTGTTCATGATATGCATTATGAATGTGTATGCTAAAAAAGGTATGATATGATGTAAAATGATATGAATACTAATATGAAATTGAGATGAGTAAATAGTGATGAGATGTATGATAAAATGATATGTGATGAAATATAAAAATGAACGGATAAATGAAATGATAAATAGAATTATAATGATAATGAAATGATAAGGAAATTATAATGAAATGAAATTATAGTTAATGATAAGAAACTAAAATGAAATGATGATAATGATGATAATGATAGCGATAAATGAGATGGTAATGAAATGAATGATAATGATAAGGTATGAAATGAGATGTTAATGAAAGTAATGAGAATGATAATATATATGAAAGAAATGAAATAATAATGATAATGAAATGATGAAATGATAATGATATGGAATGATAACGAAAGGATAATGATATGAAATGAAAATGATAATGAAAATGGAGATGAAATGATAATGATGAATTAAAATGAAATGCAAATGGAATGATGATGGAATGATAATGGATATGAAATGAAATGATAAGGAATATGAAATGAAATGATAATTAAAATGAAATGATAATGGAATGTTGATGAAATGATAATGGAATGTGAAATGATAATGGAATGTGAAATGATAATGAAATGCTATGCACATGGAATGATAATGATAAGAGGGAAATGGAATAATAATGAAATGAAATGATAAAGATAAGGAATGATAATGGAATGTTGATGAAATGATAATGGATATGAAATGAAATGATAATGAAAATGCTATGCACATGGAATGATGATGGAATGATAATGGATATGAAATGAAATGATAATGAAAATGCTATGCAAATGGAATGATAATGATAAGAGGGAAATGGAATAATAATAAAATGAAATGATAAATGATATGAAATGATAATGAAATGCTATGCACATGGAATGATGATGGAATGATAATGGATATGAAATGAAATGATAATGAAAATGCTATGCAAATGGAATGATAATGATAAGAGGGAAATGGAATAATAATGAAATGAAATGATAAATGATATGAAATGATAATGAAATGATATGCAAATGGAATGATGATGGAATGATAATGGATATGGAATGATGAAACAAATGTTCGAATATCCTCCACAAATAGTCCAAAGAGACATGGCAGTCGTTTGATGTTATTATTATCCTTTCAAAACTCTGATGCAAATCCACTATGCAAACATGTACAGTGATCTAGAATGAAATGCAGCTAAATGAAATGAACCATTTGTTGAGCTTGTTCTTATATTTCTTGGAATCATCATAGAGCACTTTTAAAATATTGGAAGTATGTACAAGCATCAGAGGGGAAATTAGCACCAATGATGACCTGAGTACAACTTTCATGATTTTTGATGTAGCAAGTAAACACAAGCATCGAGATATAATTAAACCAAGATGACCTGAGCATTTCTTGCATAAACAGACAAAAACTAACCACCTTCTGATGCAAATTTGGGACTTCATCAATGATAAAATTTCAATCATCACATCTCGCGACATATTTGCAACAGATAAATGATTGACCTCCAGATAGCAGACAAAGAAAAGTCATTCTCTTTCCTTGCTACTCTAGTTCAAGACATCATTGAGTGTGCTCTAGAGAGATGATATCAAAAATTAAACAACCATTGTTCAAAAATGAAATAATATGATTCCAAACATTATTCAGATTATAGAACATCCAGATATGAGTCATGATAAGGTGCACAGCTGAGATGGATCAATGATTGGATAGGTATATGATTTGATTGTTTTGTTTGCGTGATTGGTTTTGGTGTTATTGTCTAACAGTTTCGGTAAAACCTGAAAGTTGATTGCCCCTAGTATGTCAATGTTTTGCCCTCGGTATTTGTTGAAATGAATATGTACAATAAATCAATCCATGGTAAAACATTATCATTCTAGGAAAAATGATGACAGTAGGATGCTGGTATGGCCCTAAGATGATGGGAAAGATGCATGAAAGGAATGCCAAGAAGTTAAGTGTAGAACATGAACTAATAGATGGAGACCTACAAATAGTGTTTGTTTGCCAAATTTTCACTATTTGTTTTTATTGCATTTTTCTTGTCAATAGACTACCTATTGCCAGGTTTTCACCCTATGACTTTTCTTTTCTTTTTTCAGGATCTTTTTCTAATTTTTTTGTATTTCTTCAGGATCTTTTTCTAATTTTTTTGTATTTCTTCAGGATCTTTTTCTGATTTCTTTTTGTATTTCTTCAAGATCTTTTTCTAATTTTTTTTGTATTTCTTCAGGATTTTTTTTCTGATTTTTTTGTATTTCTTCAGGATCTTTTTCTGATTTTTTTTGTATTTCTTTAGGATCTTTTTCTGTTTTTTTGTATTTCTTCTGAATCTTTTTCTAATTTTCTTCTGTATTTCTTCTGGATCTTTTTCTAATGATGATACCCTTTTTTAGACATAATACTTTTTTAGGTGCATGTTGTTGATAGGTCCGTCAAGTAGGTCCCCTTCTGGCATTGATAGCTTGTAGGCTTCTGAACCATAGACTGCGATAACCACATAAGGACCTAGCCAATTTGGTTCAAACTTTCCTTTCTTCTCTCTATCTTGCTGATTGTGTGGGTCTTCTTTCAGAACAAGATCACCCACTTGAAAGGTATGTGGCTTTACTTTGTGATTATAGCTATGAAACATCATCTGTTGATGTGCTTTTAAATGATCAGCTACTCTTTGTCTCTTCTCATTTAGGAGTTCCAATTCTTGGAGTCAAGAAACTCTGTATTCATCATCCATTGTAAGACCTTTCAATGATACTCTGAGTGAGGGAATCTCAACTTCTAAAGGTAGTATGGCTTCTGCTCCATAGACAAGAGAAAATGGTGTTGCTCCTATTGGCGTGTGGATACTGGTTCTGTAGGCCCACAAGGCGGGATTGGTTGAACGTGCCAATCCTTTCCTGAATCATTCACAGTCTTTTTCAAGATTTTCAATATTGTTTTATTTGAGGCCTCGGCTTGGCCATTCCCTTGTGGATAGTAAGGTGTTGAATATCTATGCTAAATGTGAAATCTTTCACAAAGTTCATCAACATCCTAATTTTTGAAAAGACGTCCATTATCTGTAATAATGGAGTTGGGAATGCCATACCGACAAATAATATAGTTGAGTATGAATGATGATATTTGTTTGTCGATAACTTTAATAAGAGGTACTGCCTCAATCCACTTGGTAAAATACTCTATACCTGTGATGATGAACTTATGTCTATTCGATGAAGGATGAATCTTGCCCACTAGATCTAACCCCCATTGAGAAAATGGCCAAGTTGGCATGAATGGTTGAAGTTCCTGTGTAGGAGCATGAATGAGATTCCCATGAATTTGACATTTTGAGCATGTTTTCACAAAAGTGAATGATTTCCTCTCCATCGTAGGCCATTAGTAACCCATTCTAATCAATTTTTTGGATAAGGTCAGTCCACTCGAATAAGTACCACAGATGCCACCATGAACTTCTTGTAAAGCTTTGTCAGATTCCTCATGTTCAAGACATCGAAGTAGAGTACCATCAAGACCATGGCGATAAAGGGTTTTAGCGATAAGAGTGTAGCGAGTGGATTAGCGGATAAAATTGCGTTTTTGGTTACAGGATAAATCAGGTGGTAAGATATCGTCTTTGAGGTAGGCATAATTTTTTTCGTACCAAGGTGAATCGGATCCGACCAAATGGCAAATGATTTGGCTTTCAGGGGTATCATAAGCATGTGTAAATGATTGTTTCACCAGAAATTCATAGCAATTCTGAGTTTCTGGGAGTTGTAACAATGATGCAATCATAGCCATGGCATCAGATGCCTTGTTATCAAGCCTTGGAATTTATGTGAATTTGATGTCCACAAAGTATTTCTTGAAGTCATCAACCATCATTTTATATGGTAACAATTTGTCATCTTTGGTCTGATAATCATCATTGATCTAATAAATGACTAGCTGTGAGTCGCCATATACTTGTAGTTCTGTAATCCTCCATTCTAGCGCTATTTTAAGCCCAGTGATTAATGCTTCATATTCGGCTATGTTGTTGGTGCATGGAAACACCAGCCTATATGATCGAGGAATGGTGTTTCCTTTAGGGGTGATGAAAAGTATGCCTGCCCCTGATCCATGTTGAGTGAAAGAACCATCAAAATATAAAGACCATGGTTGTTTATATTCCGCAACAAAGACATCAGCATCTGAAAATTCAATGTGTAGGGGATGGTCTGCTCGTAATGGTGCTTCAACTAGTTGATTAGCAATAACTTGTCCTTTGATTACCTTACGGTCAACATAATGTATGTCAAATTCACTCAGAATCATTACCCACTTTGCTAACCTTCTTGTCAATGATGCTTTGCTTAACAAATACTTGAGTGGATCGATCTTTGAAACCAAATTGATCGTATGAGTTAACATGTAATGCCAAAATTTCTGTGAAGCAAAAACTATTGCCAGAAAAGCCTTCTCGATAGAAGTGTAGTTGAGCTCATGACTTGTTAGTGTTCTACTCATGTAGTAGATTGCATGTTCTTTTCCTGTAGAGTCTTCTTGCGCTAGCAGTGCCCCCAAAGATGTCTCTTTTGTGGCAATGTATAAGATTAGAGGTTTGTCTAGATTTGGTGGTATGAGAACTGGTGGAGTCATTAAATACTGTTTGATTTGTTGAAAAACCAATTCACATTTGTCATCCCACTTGAAAGGAACATTCTTATGCAGTAGATGTGTGAAAGGTAAACTTTTGTCGGCCAATTATGCAATGAACCTTCGTATAGATTGAAGTCGTCCTTGCAGTGATCTTAATTGACTGATGTTCCTTGGTGGAGGAATTTCCATAATTTCCTGTACTTTTGCAGGATCTACTTCAATTCCTTTTTCTGAAACAATGTACCCCAAGAGTTTTCCAGATTTGACCTCAAAAACACATTTCTTGGGGTTGAGGCGAACTTTGAATTTCTCTAATCTTGCAAATATTTTGGATAATATTTCAAGATGTTCTCTAGTGTATGATTTTTCCAATATGTCATCTACATAATCTTCCATGAAGATATGCATCATGTCATGAAAGATTGTAGTCATGGCTCTTTGGTAGGTAGCCCCTACATTCTTTAGACCGAAAGGCATGACGTTCCAACAATAAGTTCCCCATGGACATGTGAAAGTTGTTTTCTCTTGTCTTCAAGTGCAATCTTGATTTGGTTGTAGCCAGAAAAACCATCAATTAATGAATACATGGCATGGCTAGCTGTCAGATCAACTATAGTGTCGATGTTTGGCAATGGGAAGTCATTTTTAGGACATGCTTTATTAAGATCTCTGAAATCTGTGCATATTCTCACATTTTTATCTGGCTTGGATATAGGAACAATGTTGGAGATCCATTCTGCATAGTCGATTGGTCTTATGAAGCCCACATCAAGGAGTTTTCTCAAGTCTTCCTTAACCAATAATGCAACATGAGGGTGCATCTCTCTGAGTTTTTGTTTCACCGGCTTGGCCCCTGGTTTGATAGACAAGTGATGCATGATAAGATCTGGATCAAGACTAGGCATATTAGCGTAAGACCACGCAAAACTGACTTGATTTGTTTTCAGGAATTCCATGAACTCTGGTATTTCTTTCTGTCAGTGATGTAGCTAACTGTAAAATTCTTGGTTTGTTGGAAGTCTCAAGATTAACAGCATTTGTAGGCTCAATCAAAATAGGCGATCGCTCATGGTAATGCTCCAGGAGAGTGTCAAGATTCCCATTGTCTAGTGCTTCAAAGAGGTTTTCACCATTCGATACGCTCTTTATTTTATCTTTTGTTTGATCTAATATTGCCAGATTCCGGTTTTCACCATTAGATCTTTCTTTTTTGTTTTTACTTTTGCAGCTAGGAGACTTGACACTCTCCTGATTAAAAACTCTATGTCAAAAATCACTAGTGGAACAATCATTTGTATCATCTACAGAAAGGAAGTTTATGATGGCTTTGTCACTTGGAAACACAGGTATATCGATAGGTTCAGTTGAATCCCAATCAATGAGATCAAGATAAATCAAAGATAGCGGGTCATCAGGTCGTGTGAAGTCGGCTATGGTTATGGTCATAACGGAGTGGTTGGTAGGATCTGAGGTATGAGGTGGATCAATGATGATATTGTCTTCATGATAGTCTTGTTTGTTTAGATTTGATTCAACATTGCTAGAATCATGGTAACTTTGTAGTTCGAATTTGTGTGTTTGGGTCCCTGAACCTTGACCTTCAATTAGAGTTGGGGCATACTGGTGTATTACATCAACCTCTTTGTCCCTCCAAAACTCATCATTGTAAATGGTGTCCTATTCATATTCAACGAAGTCTGTGTCAGAATTGTTATCCATAAAGTTTTGAACTGTTGCCAAACATGCTTCTCGTGAATCTGAGCCTTCTTGCAATGTGAAGATAGTGCCATGCAGTTGTTTAGATGTGCTTTCCTTAGAGTGAGTATCATAGCCCAATCCATTTTTCTCTTTTACAGCGAGTCCGCGAAGGTGAATGGGTTCAGTTACTCCTTTCCTTTTTCTGATAGGACCTTTATCATAGCCCATCTTCTGCATGATTGAATACCCTTTTCCATATTTTTTTGTGGGTAATTTGACATTAAAGATTGCTTCATCTTCATCTTTATAGAGCCAGTTTAGAATTTATGTATCCTTAGGGTCTTCCATGAGGAATTTTTCTTTGATGAATTGTCCATTAAATTTTGTGATTGGCTCTGCTGGTGGTTGCTTTGATGTTGATGCTAATGATATTTGATGTTCCATGATAGACGATTGTCCATGTGATCGAGGTGATGTAGGTAAATTGGCAAGACAAAGAGAGTACTCTCCAACTCCATGGTCCTTGAATTTCAATTTCTTGTCAAAACTATTGGTTAATTGACTGATTTGTGTGTCAACCTTTAGAGAAGTACAAGCATGAGCTTCTCAATTGTTAGGAACCAAAGTATCTTGACTGGATTTTATGGTGGCACAAGTTTGAATATTGGAATTATCAGCTGGTATCATGATTTCCTATCCATCATAAGGAAACTTAAGACATTGATGATAGGTTGATGGGACAACTTGCATTTCGTGGATCCAAGGAAGACCCAACATGATGTTATATGCAAGATCATGGTCCAATACTTGACATAAAGTATTCTTTGTAACAGGGCCCACTCTGATTGGCAGCATGATTAGACCCTTGGATGCTCTTTCTTCATCATCATAAGATTTTATGGTAATCTTTCTTTTGAAATCAATGGAGTCCTCAAAAAATCCTAAAGCCTTAACCAACTTCATGGTACAGATGTTTAAACCAACACCTCCATCTATTAGAACTCGTCTGACACAAAACTTGTGAACCATGACTTCTAAGTACAATGCCAAATTATGGGGATGAGTTATGGAAACATCATCCTTTTTAGAGAATGAGAGGCAAGTGGGTGAGGACAAGTGTCCTACCATGGCTTGAAATTGGTTCACATCCAAATCAATGGATACATTTGTTTCAAAGAGGGCCTTTTCTAGAATTCCCTTATGGGCTGGAGAAATCTTCAATAGTTCCTAGATAGAAATTTGAGTGGGGGTTTTCCGAAGTTGGTTGACCAAATTGTATTGATGTTGAGGTGGAGGTTCAGTGGATTTTGAAGAGGTGCCTTTTAAGACAACTTTAGCTTTTTCCCTTGTTGTTGCGTTGACTTCTCTATATTCCACCTTCTTGTTGACTTTAATGACATTTACCTGCTCATCGTCTGTGTAGAGATGATTGATTATATGATCATCATTGATATGATTCACATTTTTTTTAGAAGACTCACCTTTTTGATAGTTAGGCAAAGGGTTGTGAAATGCTTGGTGGTCTGCGTTGGATTGTTGATGTCCCTCTATTGTAATGATGTCATTGTCGATTAAGTCTTGAATGGTATTCTTCAAGGCTTGACAGTTATTTGTGCGATGACCTTTACACCAATGATAATCACAATAGTATGCCTCATTCCATGATGGAGGTTTTACACTCGATTCATAGTTTCGTTGAGGCAGCAAAGTAATGACATTTTTAGCCATCAACTCTTTGAATGCGGATTCTAAAGATTGACCCAATGACGTGAAAGTTCTATTAGAGAAGAATGAAAATATTTGTGGATTTGTATTTGAGATGTTCCCTAAGGAATTGTGATTGTTATTGGTTCCTCGATAACCTTGGTTGTTGGAAGTCCCTTGATTGGGAGTAGAATGTTGATTTATATTGTTCCTTGGAGGGGGAGGATTGTTTCTGTGGTTTGCAATTGAGTTGACATTGTCGTTGCGAATGCTTGGAGTACTAAGGATGAATGGCTTGGTCGAGACACGATTTGCATCAACAACACCATCATTCACCATGTTTTTGTTGCGAGTCCAAAATTTAGACTTGTCTTGATTATTGTGATGGTTGGATGAGCTAGGATTGTCTTTGTCATGTTTTATTATTCCTCTTTTCAAAAGGAGGACAAAGTAAGTTCAAATGATAGCTCATTTCTGAATTTAAACTGTTAATGAAAGTAACCATCTTTTCCTTTTTAGGAATAGGACGTGGATATCTAGTGAACATTCTTGTCCATCTCTGAAGAAACGTAATGAAAGATTCACCAGTTTTTTGCGCAACTTTGCAGAGATCTATCATGGTGATCTGGTACTGGATGTTATAAGCATATTGTGATATGAATAGGTTGATTAATTCTTCAAATGTCTTGACGAGAGGTGTAATCTTTGATAGCCATTCCATAGAGTGAACTCCAAGACTCTTAGGAAACAATCGCATCAAGTAAGTGTCTTCATGAGGGAATTCCAATGTCATGTTTCAGAAGTCTCTAACATGATCGATTAGATCCGATTTCCAATTATAGCGATCAAATTTTGGCATTTCACAATGCTTGGGAAAAGGAATCATGTTAAGACTTCAATCGAAAGGATAAGGACAAATGTCCTCTAGAGTATATTTCTTTTTGGTTGTGGATCCCCCTTGTAGTTCTTTAATTTGTCCTTGTAGTGCCTTAATTTGTTGGGTCAAAGCACTGAGATCATAAAGGGGTGTTTCTTCAAGTTTATTTTTCAAATTTTCAATATTAAAGTCATGAGGCAATTTAGCTCCTTGGTCAGCTAGATAGAGAAAGTATTTTTCTTTATCTCGTTGCAAGATCTTTTCTATGGCTTTCTAAAATTTGGGATCTTGCTCAGCCTCTCTAAGACATTCTTCATCTCGTTCCTCATCACTATCCACATGGATTTTATCTCTATAGTTATGAAATGGATTTTCTTCTCTGTTGTCCATATTGTTGTTGAAAAGTGGATTTTGATTTATGCTGAAAAGAGGATTACTACTTTCTCCTTCTTCTTGAGTGTTTTGAATATGACTTTCTTTTTGGATTGTATCCTTCAATTTATTGTGTTGAGATCTTGTGGAGATAGGCATATGATTTCGAAGAGTTCTTCTTGGACTTAGATCACATTTTTTGACAAGTGCAATGGGAGTGATATCTTGATTTGATAAGATGTGGAATCTTATGATATGATCTAAGATGTTCCTAATTTTTTGGTTGTGGCTTCCAATGATGAAGGATGTTAGAATCCTGTTGGGGAAGTTGAACCAAAAATTAGAAAGTTGTTTTGAAAAGTGCACTCTAAAAGATTTTGATCTTCATTTTTAAAGAAATTCTTTCAAGATCTTTGAAGAATATGACTGGGGTGTGAAGGATATTCAATAGCAGGTTGTGGTATGTTATCAAACTCAAGAGGTTGGTTATGATTATGCTGTTGTGATAGAGCTAATCTCTGATAATAAGCTCGAGAATCTAAGGGATCTACAACATACTCACTAGTGAATCCTCTAACAAAGTTTTGGTATCTATGAAGAAATCCACATAAATGAAGCAACACGTGTCAACTTTTGTATAATTTTTTTCTTTTTTTGCAATGTTCTCTTGTACCTTAAGCATTTCTTGGGTTTCTTGATCCTATTGGAAATTGATTTTTTGACAAACTTTGTTGATTTCCAATCTCTAAGCATGGGAAAGGTATTTGTGAACGTTATTGGACCAAAGATATGAATAACTTTTGAATGGTTTCAATTGTTGTTCTTCATGTTCATTTCGGATGATCTTTTTATCTGAATTAATGTGATGGAAGACACAACAAACATTCTAAAAAAATAGTTGTTTTAAAAGCCCTATACTAACATGAAGTGTTTGATCAAGAAAATGTTTTCAAAAAATGTTTTCACAGGTTTAGCAAATGAAAGACAATTCAGACAAAATCACTCTTAATACTCAAGAAGGTCATTCTAATAATCAATAGCCCACATCTTAGAACTGCGTCGACTCACACAGCCGTGTCACCCCTGAAGGGGCGCCCGTGTTTTTGTCTTTTCCAAGTGCGTACTCAAAGTGACGGAAGTGGATATCGGATCCCCTGAGCAAACAGTCCTTGGCAGTTATATGGTGAGTATCTTGGGGGCAGATTCTTCCCTCCCCTTGCACTGTGATTATTAGAATGTTCGAAAGCTGACTTCGGCTGGCCACTACACTAGGTTTGTAGTAAGGATTTCCGTTTGGTGCGGCAATAATAAACTCCCTCAGGAGACCTCCAACCTTTAGAACAAAGGCTTTGGGGATGGTTATCTTGCACACTACTGAAAAAAGAGGGTTTCCCCAAATTTGCTTTAAATTTTATAGTGGGGTGGAATAGCCTGGCTTTGGCTTGAACCCACTTGAGTCATTCCCATAGGGTGAGTACTTTTTCCCACTACGACAAGCTCTCTAAAGGATGTAATTAAAATAGTAAAATTGCATGAAAATTGAAAAGGCAAGTCTGGTATTCTGATCACCCAGTTAAGGGGAGAGCATAGACCTATTGCCACATACAAAGCAAGTAGATGTTCTTTTTAAATTCCAAATCACAATGATCTAATCTAAGTGAAGATATTGCTTCACCAAAAACAAGTTTGTTCAATTTTAATTGCAAGATCATTGTGTGGTGACTATCCTAGATCACTTCATTTTATCTAGATGTGGCTATCCTAGGATTGCTTCATTTTAAAATCCAGAAGAAAAAGAAAAACAATTCTGTCTATAGAAGGCGTCAAATTCAAAATTTATGTATTTGTGTTACAAACCATATGCGCTGAAATAGAGACCAAATGCGCCACAGGAAACCACTAAATGCACTGGAATAGTTACAAAATGCGCCAGAACAGTCACTAAATGTGCTACAGAAAATTACCAGATGCGCTGGAATAGCTACTATATGCGTTAGAACAGATACTAAATGTGTTACTTTAAATTAATGTCGATTTAAATCTAAATGCAATTAACCATATGCACCAAAAAAAATCTATATGTGCCGTAACAGACACTGGATGCGCTACAAAATCCTGCAAAACAAAAGAGTCAAAAACCCCGTATGCGCCGCAAAAAATGTTGAATGCGCTAAAACGCAAAAAAATTCAAAAGTGAACTCTAGAATGCGTAAACCTGTCAAAAAAAACTTGCAGAGAGATTAAAATTGTGGGTTCGAGCCCCACGGTGGGCGCCATTTTATGTGTGTGTGAAAATATGATCAATCTAAATTAAATTCAAACACATATCAATAAGACATTAAATCAGGAAAACTGAAAAGGAAAACAGAATAAGCAAACCGTTACTGCAGCTTCCCCGAAATCGTCTTATCTCTCTCTAACTCCAGCATTTTGTTGTTTCCAATGGCTCTCAGATCAGCAGATCAAGCTCAACAAAATGCATAGCTAAGGAACGAGATTTGAAAATGCACACTATGCTAAATGCAAGGCTATGCTAAGATGAGAATATTGCTGTGATGTTGAAAATGATGTGAATGCATAAGTGTATATGTTCGTCGTGTGTAACCAATGCATGGATTTGTACCAGTATTTATAGAGTCTTAGAAAGGATTCGATTGGCTGACATGTTTTAACAGCCCAGATTAAGCTTGTTCGAATGGACGGTGGAAAATTTTCATAAGTGAAGAGGGAGATAGAAGGTTTTCCTTTTCCTTCAATTTTTGTCATTGAGATCCGAAGGGAATTTGCCATTTCGAAGAATGAGTTTAGAATGAGTTAGAATTAAATAAAATAAATTTATTTAATTTGCAAGTGAAGATGCATAAAGAAACTCGCATAATTAATTAAATTATATTTAATTATGTTTAGAAATGAATTTAGAGTGAGAGGAAAATATTAAATTAAATATTTAATATTTAATTTGATTATGAGATGAAGAGAATATTCCATTATTTAAATATTCAAATATTCAAACTTTAGAATGATATGATAATTAAAATAAATAATCGTATTTATTTAATTTAATTAAGAGGAATGTGGGAAATGTCAATAATTAAATAAAATTATTTATTTAATTAAGGTAGAAGAATTAGAAAATGAACAATATAAATAAATAATTAAATTTATTTATATGTAGATGACTTTAGGAGAATTAATTAAATAATTCATATTTAATTAATTAACAAGCTTAATCATGACCATTTTTAGACAAATACAACAGGAAACAAAATTAGCTAGAAGAAGCTCCACTAGTAGATAACACTCAGCCTCAGAAGCAAGCCAAGAACCCTCACCTTTCACGAAATCTTTCATAAAGGGATTTGTAAAAAGTTTTTCTTAAAATTTCCAACAATCTTTCTTGCTTGAGAGCCATGGTTGACAATACCATCTAACACACAAAAAGATAGAGTGACATATGTAGAAAAATCTTCCTTCACTCCAAATATATCAACACAACAAACATGTTTGTGAAGATTAGAAAACTCCTCTCCCTTTGCTTTGGTCACAATTGTTTATGGCTCAAATTCACAATGAGAGTCAACCTAGTCTTTCTTTTGAATGTACGATTTTTTAGATTTTCCATTTTTTTGCAAAGTTTCTCAAATTCTTTTCTTGGCAGGGAGATGTTGCCCCGAGTTAGAATCTAGTGCAAGTTCTATCTTATCCATAAAGGGCTTTTGATTTTTGAACCGTAGTGTTTAGTTTTCAATTTTGTAAAATGTTGAAAAGAATATCTTGAATGAGATTTAAGTAAATTTGGAATATAGACAAGACAACTTTATTAACTGGGCCACAAATTCTTTCTGAATTGTTTTCTAAAATTGATTTAATAAAAGTGGAAAACAAAAGATTAAAATAAATTGCAAAGAGCACCAAAGGCCTAATTCCTCCATATGACTATAAACAACCAACTCACATAATAATTTTTTTTGTAAGGACGAGAAAGAAATTAAAGCTGAAAAGATTTCATAAATATTAAAGCTTTGTGAAAAGATAATTTTTTGATGTAACAAAACCGATCAAAGGGCATCAAGTTTTACAAATTTGAAATTTGGGCATCTTTAAGTAAAACTCTTCAGAAATGAGAAGCTTGAATGGTGAAAATTTGCAGTCTTTAGGCTTTAGTCTACTTAAATTAAATGGCTTCGACAATGGCACTTTATAATCATGTGTGTAAAATAAGGTACAATGGGAGTTAATGGAAAATGCTGAACATGAAAGCAAGTGAAGAATCCAAAAGCTTCACACACCAGTCTCTATAAAATTCACAAAAAATCCCTCATTCAGCATAATTTCAACAAAAGAAAGTATTTTCTTGCTTAAACTAGAAAACCTTTTTTTCCTCCAACTTGTTAATTCTTTACACAACTTTTTGCTTGCATATAAGAAAAACATTACTTGTTCTATTGCTTTTTCTTGCTTAAACTAGAAAACCTTTTTTTCCTCCAACTTGTTAATTCTTTACACAACTTTTTGCTTGCATATAAGAAAAACATTACTTGTTCTCTTGTTGGTTAGCTTTTATCATGGCTATATTCAAGGTTGGTAGTGCATGGCTATAGTCTACATGGCAATGGTGAATTATTTTTAATTAATAGTAGAGTTTTTGGTAAGAATTTTGGAATTAAAACTTGTATTTTACTTATGTATAAAAATATTTCAAGATAATTTTATTAAGAAAATTTATTTTATTAGGAAAATTTAATTATTAATAAGAATATATTATAGGTATATAATCTTACAATAATGATCTTATAATAAAATTGTACAAGTTGAATTGTAAATTATTATGATTAATAAAATATTATCACTTAAGAGTTGTTTTATTTTTACATTAATATTTATTACATATTTTAAATATATGACAATTTCAACGGTTTTACTTATTACTTTATTACTACTTAAATATTATTCCATGTAGATACAAGTGCAAATAAACAAGATCTATAACAAAATTTCTTGTCTAATTTGAATCCTTAACATACTACAAATTTATCCTTAAATATAAATCCTAACCCATTCTTCAATTAACTTGTTATTTATTGTAATTTAATTGCTTTATCTATAATTCATGTAGAATTTTTTTTATTTGTTTACAATTCTTAAAACTAAAAAATAAAATGAAAACCTTGAAAATTTAATATCCATTAGTTCATTCAAATGATATTATGAGCTTCATAGCGTGATAATTTAATATAATTTTTAAATTTAAAATTTAAAAAATAAATAAATAAAGCTATTATTTTTTATTTTATTTTTTGATAGAAGATTTTATATCCAACAAAGCTAATATAACTAAAAAAAAACAAATAATTATAATTTATTTCCAAAAATTTATAATATACATTTTTAAATATATTAAAAAATAATTATAGTATTTTTTAAATGTTTTTATAAATACATTCTAATTACTTTTAACATAGAGTAGAAAAAATAAGAATTAAGTTCTAATCTAAAACTAAAACAATATATATTCATAATTTATTTCTGAAAAATTATAAAAATATATTTCTAAATAATATTAAAAATTAATTATAATATAAAATAATTATAAGTTTTTTAATTTTTTTCATAAATACATTCTAATTACTTTTAACATAGAGTAGAAAAAATAAGAATTAAACTTAATCTAAAATTACAAAAATATATATTTACAGTTTAAATATTAATATGAGTAATAAAATGGGCGGGGGCCCTAGCTCGGTTGGCTAAGTAATTCCGTTGCGGCTCTGCTGGTCACGAGTTCTAGTCTCCCCCGTCCCGTGGTACCGGAGGGCGTGTCGCGCCAGCGCCGCCGGTTTATAGGGGGTCGTGCTACCCGATTCCTGCAGTCTAAAATAAAATAAAATATATGAGTAATAAAATTATTAAAGTGATTTTTTCAAATTGTTAATAAATTATGACTTTAGATCATTTAAAAAAGTCTTAAAATATGATAAATAAAGAGGCGACATGATTTTACTCTTATTATGAGTTTTTGTGCAATTTTACTCTTATTGTGAGTTTTTGTGCGATTTTACTCTTATTGTGAGTTTTTGTGCTTCCTCTATTCCCGGAATAGAAAATCTTGCCCAATGAAAATGAAAAAAAATTGTTTGTTTTTGTATTCTTGTGTAAAAAAATGATCTATTTGAACCACTAAAATTTTACAAGCAATGAAATTAAATTTGTTGATTTTTTTTTTATATTTTTGAT
The DNA here is from genome assembly GCA_007258455.2 of Sequoia sempervirens. NCBI lineage: Eukaryota > Viridiplantae > Streptophyta > Pinopsida > Cupressales > Cupressaceae > Sequoia > Sequoia sempervirens. The sequence goes on along the minus strand of VDFB02000002.1, from coordinate 17,715,523 downwards.
TGATTTCAAGTAAAAAAAAAATCACTAATTAAACACTACTATAATTCCATGAGAGGAACTAATAATAAACATTTGTACTCAATTTAACCATTGGACGCAACTCTAGGCATAGGGTTTATGAAAAACATTTGGGTGAGAAAGCAAGTGCAAAACGAAAAGGGAAGTCTCTTTAATATCCCACCCCTAAGTTGATCTACTAACATATATATATTTAATTATATATATATATATGGTGAGAGATATCTTTCTCAAGGCATCTATTTTTTAAACAAATTTTCACATAAAAATTGAATAGGCACCTCGAGAAGGATATCTCTCAATGTATTTTATATATATTATTAAATATATATATATATATATATATATATATATATATATATATATATGCTAGTAGTAGTTGCAACGTGTAATATCTTAAATAAGTTATTTTTATATTTTATATTGAATTATTATAATAATTAATATATTATAATATGTGGGTGGTAGGTCGGCCCCCCTCACGCTCCTCTTTTTCACCCAAGAGTTCGATAGAAAGCCAAGGTGGATCATTTGCAGGCAGTGAGAGAGGATATTGAGGTGTTGGCAGGGGAGTGAAGGTTGGCAAAAATGTGGCACGACCACATCACCTTCTTTTATTTTCTTGTGATAACCCAAGACATTGGTGACAAGGGGACATAGGTGGAAGGCTTTTATGTGGGATTGGAATTTGTTCAAAGTGGAGTGATTTCTGGAGGTGACTGTCGTTTTAGTGAATTATGATGGCCTTGTCAAATAGAGAGGCATGTAGGGTACAAAGTTCATAATATATCATGCAAATCGATCGGGTGGCAAAGGATGTTTATTACAAGGTGATGTTCGAGTTAAGGCTTGTGTTTGAAGGAAGAAATCTACATGCAAGGATGGATATCCTTGCATCGTCATTATTCCTAGCTTGAGTGTGAAGGATCAGCCTTGTTGTTTGCAGGCCTTTTAATGTTGATGGATGATGGCAATTCTTCTGTATGCTTTTTGAAATTTGTCTTGTTGGTTGTTTATGTGCAAGGAGCTCTCGACTAGGGTGCAGTTAATGGTGAAGGTGAGCAAATCAAAATTCATTATCTCAATATCCATGCAGGGGATGGAATGTTTCAGCGCAAACACCCCTATTTTGTTGGTGGCGATAGAGAGGCAAATAACATTCATAGAGATCACAGACCAAAGGCTTAAACGAATTTTGCTTGTGGATGATCCTTTGGTCATAGTAGCAGTCAAAATGGTTTTAGGAAAGGGACACCTAGCCAGAAAGGAGTTCACGAGGGATAATGCCTACATATCCTCATAGTTCTTGGCTGTTATTTTGGACGTGGAAGTGACCAAGGTGGAGGCAAAGGAATTGATGGTGAATTTATTCTGTGGTGACCTATTAGGAGGTCTAGAGAAGACATTGAAAGTAACCCTCGCGGGCAAAGGGATTTTGCATCCCTCTGACTTGGAGCTCCTGTGGAAGACAAACGAAGCAGTGAAGGTCTACCCCTTTCTCTTAGACTTGAAGGGGACTGAGCTCATGAGGCACATGATGATCTTGGCAATGGCGGTTGAATATTTGAAACAAAAGATAGGGTTGGTGGTGGAGGAGGGCTTGGAATGGGTAGAAGATTTTTCTACATTTGCATAATTAAATGAATTCCTTTGAGGCTCGACTTCTGTGTATGAATTTTACTATCTTAAGGTTACAGTTAGGGTGTTGGGTTTTGTGGTGGGTAGAGTGACTGCCATTTTTGTGTTGGTTGTGGTGTGTTCCCCAGGGTGGTAGGGTTTAGTTTTCTATGGTAGCTCGGTGGTTTTTCCTGCACAACAGACGAAATGTATTTTCTTTCAATACTTTAATATAAAATATAAACCTTGCGTATCAAAAAATAAAAATGATAGTATAATATTTGTAATTCAATTTTTAAAAATAACATATATAATATAATATTCAAATGTTCACTTAAAATATATAAATATATTTTTAGTATATTTATTTGAGAAAAAGGGGGGTAAAAACTTTAATGAAAATCAGAACAAAGCATTACATAACAGCAAAGGGCCAAAGCACCAGGAACCAACAAAAACCACTAGAAAATCCAGGAACAAAATCACCCTTCCCCGATACCACTCCCATCCTTAGCAAGAATCCTCTCCAAATCTTGACATAACTCACGGGAACCCTGTTCCCACCCATTGATCTTTCCACCATCTATATTCTCCGACGCCCATTTGGCCAAACAATTAGCTGCCCTATTTCATTCCCTTGGAATATGGACAAAGTACAACAACTCCATCAAAGAGCTAACCTGTAATACCTACTGCACCATCATAGCCAACTGCCAGCTAACATCAGAAATCTTCTTTTCCTAAAGTAAATTGACCAACACCTGAGAATCAGATTCACAAATAACCGTACACCACCCTAAAGCATACACTCGCTTCAAGGCATAGAGGATAGCCAAGCCTTCCATCCTATTGACAGTCTGTATCCCTTCATTAGTAGAAAAAAGAAAAACCACCGATCCTGAAGAATCCCTACCAACCCCGCCAATCCCAGCAGGTCCAGGATTTCCCCTAGATGAGCCATCTGTATTAATTTTTAGAAAGCCAGCGGGAGGGGGCAGCCAACTCCCCACCCTTTGAAATTTTTGCTTCACACACCTACCTCTCCTAACACAAGAAGATGTCGAAGATAGCCCCTAAAAGCCCAACCAATCAACCATCTCAACATCTCCTTTCTCTAACAGCAACACAATCTCACCTTTAGCTTCGACTGTCTCTTGGATCATTCCCACAATTCTAAACCAAACCTGTTGAATCCCCAAATTTTCACCCTAAAAGATTCTCCTATTCCTTTCCAACCAAATTTTCCAAAGTAGAAAGATGGGACCCACATACCAAACATCTTGCAAGAAAGAGGCCGAGGAGGGGGGCCTCCCCAGACTAATCCAAAACTCAACCAGGGAGGAGGCATGAATGCATGGGATTTTCCAAACACCCCACCAGAAATGCCAAAGCTGTAAGGTGAAGGAACAATGGAAGAACAAGTGAGGAGAGTCCTCCTCCCCACACCTACAAAGAACACACCTAGATGGTCCTGAAAACCCTCTCTTTTGGATATTATCCCAAGTTAAATACCTATTCCAAGCCAAAGTCCAAATAAATCAATTACACTTTGGCCAAGAAAACTTATTCCAAGCTTTCTTCCACCAATGAACCTCCACCCCTTCCATCTGCTTGGAAAGCAACTCCTGATACCCAGAAGAAATAATGTAAGCACCCTTGGGGTTAAGAAACCAAGCCAACACATCTGCATCCATAAGGGAGCTACAACTTTGACAAGAAAGGATGTAATGAAGCTCAGCGCACTCCTCCTCCATACCAGCAATAGGCCATTCCTCAGGATTCTTCCATCTCACCTCCACCAACTGCCCCTGAAAAGAAAGAGACTTAAAGTCGCACACCCTCGACCATCCAGCTTCAAAGAACCTCTGGCACAAAGTAAGCAAATGAGGATATTGAGAAATAATGGGAGGGTGACCATCCCAAGCATCATGCCAAAAATGCGCCTCTGACCCGCTCTTGTAAATCTAGAATAAGCTACCCTTAACGAGTGCATCCCCTTTCTTGAGAGTATTCCAAATCACATATCCCTTTCCTGTCAAGCTGTAACGAGGGATATCACTCTGAGGAATCCCAGGAAAGTACTTTTGAGTCAAAATTTTGGCCCACACCCTGTCTTGTTACACACACTAATGCCAATACAATTTAGTAGCCAGAGTCGTACCATACATCAATGACTACCTTAACCCAAGACCACCAAACTGTTTTGGGCTACAAACAACATCCCATCTAACAAGGCTCCACTTGGAAGATAATAAACTACCAACCCATAAAAATTATCTTGCTAGGGAATCAATATCCTTAACAAAACCCATCGACGCCACCTGAATCATACACCTATAAAGAGGGAGAGCCTGAACTACAAATTTGAGCAACTGAACCCGACCCGCAAAAGACAGCTAGTGAAGGGTCCAATGAGTGACTTTGACACGAAATTTGTCCATAATAGCCTACCAAGAATCCATAGACTGCCTACCAACAGAAATAGGAATCCCAAGGTAGGTCAGCAGGAGATCCCCAATCTGAAATCTGAGAATATGAGCAATTCTCATTTGAATGGAGTTTGGAGTATTGAAGAAAAAAATGGAAGACTTACCCTCATTAATTGACTGGCCTGATGCAGTAAGATAAACATCAACACCTTGCGCATGTTTGAAGCCTCCCTAATAGTAGCCATGCCCATCAAAGTAGTGTCATTCACAAACTGTAAGTGAGATTGCACTGGTAAGCCACCTCCCCATTGCCATCCTTGAATGAAACCCCCCTCCACATTTCTTTTTATCAACCGTCCCAAACCTTCCACCAAAAGAAGAAACAAGGAGAGAGGGGGTCACCTTGTTGTAAACCCCGAGAAGCACCAAAGAGTTTAGAGTGCTCCCCATTAATCAAAACAGAGAAAGAAACTGGATTCACACAAATCATAACCCAGCGAATCCACTCCTCCTCAAAACCAAAGGCCCCCAAAACCTTTTGGAGGAAGGACCATCGAACTCTGTCATAAGCCTTGGCCATGTCTAGCTTGATGAACATAGCCTTATCTTTGGAGTTGGCCATAGAATGAATAGTCTCTGTAGCAATAACCACCCCATCCAAAATTTGGCGGCTCGCCACAAAACCACTCTGTTCCTCAGAAATCAGCAGCGTAAGCCACTTTTTTAACCTAACAACAATCAACTTTAAGATGATTTTATAAATAACATTGCAAAGAGAAATGAGGCAAAATTGACTTAACCGATCAACCCCATCACCCTTGGGAATGAGAGCAAGGAAGGTAGAATTTAGGGCCTGAAGCATTTGCTTATTCTTTTGAGACTCTTGAATGACTGCCAATAAATCCAGCTTGATAATCTCCCAAAATTCCTGGAAGAACTTAATCAGGAAACCATTCGGACTAGGAGATTTACCCTTCTTCATCTGGAAAATAGTCTTCTCCAGCTCCTCTAGCGAAATATCACTCATAAGATGCTCCTTCATCTCCCAAGAGACGAAAGAAGGAATACAAGAGAGGACCTGAGCCTCTTCAACTGAGTCCCCCTACGAGTCCTCCCTGAATAAAGAAGCAAAATACTACACAACTTCATTTGAGATATCCTGAGTAGAAGAAAGAACCTCTCCCCTGTCAGTCACCAAAGTCAAAATAGAATAAACATGACATCTGGCCTTCACCAAATTAAAGAAGAAGGCAATATTCTTGTCTCCCTCCTGAAGCCACTCAATCTGAGCTTTTTGTTTCTAATAGATTTCCTCCCTCAGCTCCCACTCCTCTAGAGCTTTCAATGCCCTAGCCTTGTCCTGCAACAAATCCTCAGACACCCCATCCTCCCTAATCAACCTAGTAATACCATTCAACTCAGCTTGTGTAGCAAGCTTCACATGGTAAATGTTTCCAAAGCATTGTTGGTTCCATTGTTTAAGCTGATACTTAATATATTGAATGAGCTTAGCAAAATTATACATTGCAGTACCATAAGCAGGTCTACCATACCTCCACCATTCAACAACACATCCATAAAGGTCAGGGCCCTGCAACCACATTAGCTGGAATTTGAAGGTTGGCGTTTGAGGCATTCGAGTGTTGGTATGTGGCAACTGATCATGCTATACTGTATAGCCCATGGTATACTGTACACCCTGGCCCCCCGTCCTTGCCGGGGTTCGGGGCCAGTGTGCCCCTGAGAAATTTTTTTTGCCATTTTTTTCGCGTCGTCAGCGAAAAAGGAAAAATCTTCGAAAAAGAAAGAAAATCGACTTTGTAAAACCCTAATTCTGGAAGCTTCTAAAAGCTTGTTAAAAGGGGTTGGGATGGGGTTACAGTATGAAGAAAAACGCGATTATTCGCAAGATTGTAATAGGTTTTGCACTGGATAATAAAAGTATTGGATGGCTGGGGTTTGGTGGATGTAGCCCAGATTGGGTGAACCACGTTAAATTCTCTGTGTTATGATTTATTCTGTGTATGTTTTAGTTTCTCTGTTTATTATTTAAATCTGCATTTAATTGTTAGATATATGCCATCTCTAACCCTAACAAGTGGTATCAGAGTGAGTTGTGTTTTTGATTATCGTCTGTAGGAAGATCTCACGGTTAAGTGGGAGTCTCACGGTTGAGTGGGAGAAATGGCAGATGAGGGTAAGAAGGTTGAGAAGTTTAATGGGCAGAACTATCAGTTATGGAGGATGCAGATGGAGGACTATTTCTATCAGAAGGATTTATGGC
>VDFB02000002.1:17621398-17709075 GCA_007258455.2 Sequoia sempervirens | reverse complement strand
GACTATGAGATTGCATGCTGGGTTGCCTTTAAAAATGTGGGCAGAGGCTGTAAACACTGCTATTTATTTAATCAATAGAGGTCCCTCAAATCCTTTGGGTTGTGGTATTCCAGAGGAAGCATGGAAGGGTAAGAAGGTGAGTTATTCTTTTCTCAAAACCTTCGGTTGTGAAGCATTTGCATATGTAGATTCTCAAAATAGAACCAAGCTTGATGAAAAATCAAAGAAATGTGTATTTGTTGGATATGGCATTGATGAATTTGGTTATAGGCTTTGGGATTTTGAAAATCAAAAAATTGTGAGAAGCAGGGATGTCATATTCAATGAGAAAGTGTTGTACAAAGATCCGTTACTTCAGCATGAGAAGAAAGGAAAAGATTATGTAGTGTTGGATGATACTCCAAACAATGATGTTTCAGTGGTTCCTCATGCTGGGCAACAACAGCAACAATAAATACCACAAACTCCCCTTAGGACGATCTTCAAGGGTAAGTAGACTCAAAAGATTCTCTCCTCTTTGTATACTATTCTCGTTAATCAAGGCCGGGTGAACCGTAATATTATGATGAAGCTATGCAAGTGGATAACAAGGTTCAAGGGGAGCATGGAATGAAAGAAGAAATGGACTCCTTGCTGGAAAATCAGACTTGGGATTTATGCAAGTTGCCTGCAGGTAAAAAGACTTTACCAAACAAATGGATTTATAGGCTGAAAGAGGAGGATGGAGGTAAGAAAATATTTAAAGCCAGATTAGTTGTAAAGGGATTTGCATAGAAAAAGGATATTGATTTTGATGATATTTTTTCTCCTGTTGTTAAAATGACTTCTATTCGTATTGTTTTAAGTATTGTGGCTGCTAAAAATTTGCATTTAGAACAGCTTGATGTTAAAACAACCTTTCTCCATGGTGATTTGGAAGAGGAAATATATATGGAACAGCCATAAGGATTTGAGGTCAAAGGTAAGGAAAACCTAGTGTGCAGATTGAAGAAAAGTTTATATGGCTTGAAGCAAGCACCTCGACAATGGTATTTGAAATTTGACAGTTTTATGGCTGAGCAAGACTACAACAGGTGTAATTCTGACCATTGTGTTTATTTTAAGAGGTTGGATAATGACAGCTACATTATTTTATGCTTATATGTTGATGACATGCTTGTAGCTGGGTCTAACATGGATCACATATGTGAGCTAAAACAACAATTAGCAAAATCTTTTGTTATGAAGGATTTGGGTGCAGCAAAGCAAATCCTTGGTATGAAAATTTGTAGAGATAGGAAAAACAAAAAAATATTTTTATCTCAGGCTAATTATGTTGAAAAGGTGTTGCAGAGATTTCATATGAAGAATACAAAAGCTGTCAGCACACCTTTGCCTAGTCATGTTAAATTGACTAAGGATATGTGTCCAAAGACACAAGAGGAGGAAGAAAAAATGTCCAAGGTGCCATATGCTTCAGCTGTAGGCAGTTTAATGTATGCCATGGTATGCACTAGACCAGATATTGCACATGTTGTAGGAGTTGTTAGCAGGTATTTGAGTCATCCTGGAGTTGAGCATTATAATGCTGTAAAATAGATTCTCAGGTATTTGAGAGGTACATCCAATAAGTGTTTATGTTTTGGGGGCTTTAATACTGATTTAAAAGGCTATGTTGACTCAGATTTGGCAGGGGATATAGATACCAGATGAAGTACGACAAGTTATGTCTTTACAGTTGGTGGGATAGAAGTGAGTTGGATTTCTCGATTGCAAAAGGTGGTTACTTTATCCACCACAGAGGCAGAGTATGTTGCTACAACAGAGGCAACAAATGAGATGATATGACTACAACTTTTCATGGATGAGTTGGGAAAACAACAGGATGGAAATTACTTATGTAAAGACAGTCAGAGTGCTATACATCTTGCAAAGAATTCTGCCTTGCATTCTAAAACAAAACACATACAATTGAGATATCATTTCATTCGGTCAGTGTTGGAAGATGGACAGGTCAAGCTGGTCAAGATTCATACAGATGTCAATCCAGTGGATATGTTTACGAAAGCGGTGCCAAGGGAAAAGCTAAGCTCCTTTTCAGCTTCAGTTGGCCTTCAAGGTTGAATTCAAGTATAACAAAGCAGCAGGGTCCAAGGTCCTTATTTCCAGTGGGAGCTGTAAATGCAACAGTGTTGTCCAAGATCAGTCTCCAAGTGGGAGGTTGTGATGGTGTGGAGCCTGATCAGTCTCCAAGTGGGAGATTGTTGGTATGTGGCGACTAATCATGCTATACTGTATAGCCCATGGTATACTGTACACCTTGGCCCCCCATCCTCGCCGGGGTCCGGGGGTGCAGCCCTCGAGAATATTTTTTTTGCCATTTTTTTCGCGTCGTCAGCGAAAAAGGAAAAATCTCCGAAAAAGAAAGAAAATCGACTTTATAAAACCCTAATTCTGGAAGCTTCTAAAAGCTTGTTAAAAGGGGTTGGGATGGGGGTTACAGTATGAAGAAAAATGCGATTATTCGCAAGATTGTAATAGGTTTTGCACTGGATAATAAAAGTATTGGATGGCTGTGGTTTGGTGGATGTAGCCCAAATTGGGTGAACCACGTTAAATTCTTTGTATTATGATTTATTCTGTGTATGTTTTAGTTTCTCTGTTTATTATTTAAATCTGCATTTAATTGTTAGATATCTGCCATCTCTAACCCTAACACCAAGCAGAAGAGATGGCTAGCTTTATAGGCCAGTGGTCCGAACCTCTCCAGTCTAATATCTCAAAACTAGAAGAACACATTCCCTCGACCCAAAAGCAAGAGACCATGAAATGAACTAGTCATTCAGCAATGTAACTATCACCAACCCTTCTGTTGTTCCAAGTAAATTGACCATTGCTAGGTTTGATATCAACAAGATTGAGAGCTGATATATTATCCTAAAACAACAATGCAAAAGGCTCTGGTCTTGCAATACCACCTCGTTTCTCAGCTAATTTAGTAATAGCATTAAAGTCACCTGTAATGATCCATGGTTGATAGGGAAATAGGCTACGAACAAAATGAATATTTGTCCATAAAAGAAGTTTACCCCGGAACTCAACAGGTGCATAAATATTGGAGAAAAGAACAGACTCTCTCGACTCAGGACACGAAGCAACCATGGATAAAGAGGACTTTAAGGATAACCACACAAAGGTTGAATCTTCCGAGGGTTCCAGAAACAAGCCACACCCCTCGAGGATCCCTAAGCCCCAATACACTAGCATTGACCATTCTTCCACAAGTTAGGCACTAAACCCATCATGCACTCAACAGATAAGTTGGTCTCCTGAATAAAAAGAACATCAGGAGAATGACTTCTTACCAACTCACGAACAACTTTTTGTCTAGGGCCACTGTTCAAGCCCCTTACATTCCATGAAATAATGATCATTTCAAAGGAGTCAAAAAATGAGAATCCAGGGTCTTAACAGACCCTGACTCCACCAAAGTCTCCCCCATCATCTTAATCTTTTCCAAATCTTTCTTCCTGCCAAGTTTAGCACTTTTCTCCGACCCCCCTTCTTGCCATCCTTTTACAAAATGCCCAGTTGAGGAGAAGGCTTGCTACTCTTAGCCACATCCGATTCAACATTTATTTTTAGTATATTTATAATATTATAATAAAAAAATATTATATCATTAAATATTTAGTTAGGATTATTACAAAAATATTAAGTTAGGATTAGGGTTAGGGTTAAGGTTAAGAGATCTAGTTAAGGTTAGGGTTAGGGTTAGAGTTAATATATAGTTAGGATTGGGGTTAGGGTTAATATTAGGATGAGAGACAGGGTTTGCATCAAAATTAGGGTTATGGTTATCATCAAGATTAGCTTAGGATTAGGGTTCGAGTTATCATGAGGATTAGGGTTACAATTAGGTTTAGGGTCAAGTTTAGGGTTAATAGATATAGTTAGGGTTGGGGTAATAATTGGGGTTAAGGTTATCAAGATTAGGGTTATAGTTATGTTCTGAATCAAGTTTAGGGTTAGGATTATGGTTAGGTTGGGGTTAAGCGATATAGTTAGGCTTAAGGTTCAAGTTAGGATTAGGGCTAGAGATATAGTTAGGGTTAGGGTTAGGGTTAGTGTTAAGATATATAGTTAGGGTTAGAAATACAGTTAACATTATGATGAGGGTCAGGATTTGCATCAAAATTATGGTTAGGGTTAGCATTAGGATTAGGGTTACATTTAGGTTTGCAGTCAAGTTTAGGGTTAATAGATAGTTAGGGTTGGGGTAATAATTGGGGTTAAAGTTATCAGGATTAGGGTTATATTTATGTTCTCGATCAAGTTTAGGGTTAGGATTATGGTTAGGTTATAGTTAGGTTCAGGGTTCAGGTTAGGATTAGGGCTAGAGATATAGTTAAGCTTATGGTTAGGGTTAAGAGATATAGTTAGGGTTAGAAATATGGTTAACATTAGGATGAGGGTTAGGGTTTGCATCAAAATTAGGGTTAGGGTTAACATGAAGAATAGTTTAGGATTAGGGTTAGGATTAGCATTAGGATTAGGGTTACATTTAGGTTTAGGGTCAGGTTTAGGGTTAGGAGATATAGTTAGGGTTAGGGTAATAGTTGGGATTAAGGTTATCAAGATTAGGGTTAGGGTTAGGGTTAAGAGATATGCTTAGGGTTAGGGTTAAGGTTAAGGTTAAGGTTAAGGCTAGATATATAGTCAGGATTAGGGTTAGGGTTGAGATATAGTTAAGATTAGGGTTATAGTTAGCATTAGGATGAGGCTTAGAGTTAGCATCAAAATTAGGGTTAGGGATAACATCAAGATTTACTCAAGATTAGGGTTACAGTTAGGTTTAAGGTTAATGTTAGAGTTACAAATAAGGTTAGGGCTAGGGGTTGCATAACTGTTATGGTCATGCTTAGGGTTAGGTTTTGAGTTAGAAATATCATTAGGTTTAGGGTCATTACATAGTTAGGTTTAGGATTAGAGATTTAGTTAAGAATAGGGTCAGGGTTAGGGTTAAGAGACATAGTTAGGATTAGGGTTAGGTTTAGCATCAAGATTAGGGTTAGGGTTAGCATCAAAATTAGGACGAGGGTTAGGATTTGCATCAAAATTAGGGTTAGGGTTAGCATGAAGAATAGTTTAGGATTAGGGTTAGGATTAGCATTAGGATTAAGTTTACTTTTAGGTTTAGGGTCAAGTTTAGGGTTAAGAGATATAGTCATGGTTAGGGTAATAGTTGGGGTTAAGGTTATCAGGATTAGGGTTAGGGTTAGGGTTAAGAGATATGGTTAGGGTTAGGGTTAGGGTTAAGGTTAAGGTTAAGGTTAAGGTTAAGGCTAGATATAGTAAGGATTAGGGTTAGGGTTGAGATTTAGTTAAGGTTGGGGTTACCTCTATAACTCATGTAGAATTTTTTTTATTTGCTTACAATTCTTAAAAAAAATAAAAAAATGAAAACCATGAAAGTTTAATATCTATTAGTTCAGTTCAAATGATATTATGAGTTTCACAATGTGATAATTTAATATAATTTTTAAATTTAAAATAAAAAAAAAAGAAATTATTTTTTATTTTGTTTTTTATAGAAGATTTTATATCCAACAAAACTAATATAACTAAAAGATATAAATAATAAAATAATTATAATTTATTTTTAAAAATTTATAAAAAATATATTTTTAAATAATATTAAAAAATAATTATAGTATTTTAAAAATGTTTTTATAAATACATTCTAATTACTTTTAACATAGAGTAGAAAAAATATGAATTAAGCTCTAATACAAAACTAAAACAATATATATTTATAATTTATTTTTAAAAATTTATAAAATTATATTTTTAATAATATTAAAAAATAATTATAATATAAAATAATTGTAAGTTTTTTTATTTTTTTTATAAATACATTCTAATTACTTTTTACATAGAGTAGAAAAAATAATAATTAAACTTAATCTAAAACGTCAAAAATATATATTTATGTTAGATTTTTTCAAATTGTTAATAAATTATGATTTCAATCATTTGATACTAAAACCCGAATAAGGCTAGACGTCACTCATTTAAAAAAGCCTTAAAAAATGACAAACAAAGAGGCCACACGATTTTTCAAATTGTTAATAAATTATGACTTCAGATCATTTGATGCTAAAACCCGAATAAGGCGTCACTCATTTAAAAAAGCCTTAAAAAACGACAAACAAAGAGGCCACACGATTTTACTCTTGTCGTGAGTTTTTGTGCCATTTTACTCTTATTGTAACACAATTTTACTCTTGTCTGAGTTTTTTTTGTGCGATTTTACTCTTATTGTGAGTTTTTGTGCTTCCTCTATTTTCGGAATAGAAAATCTTGTCCAATGAAAATGAAGAAAAATTGTTTGTTTTTGTATACTATGTAAAAAATGATTTATTTGAACCATTAAAATTTTACAAATAATGAACTGAAATATTTTTAATTGATTTTAAGTAAAAAAATTAATCACTAACTAATTAAACACTGCCATAATTCCATGAGAGGAACATTTGTGCTCAATTTAACCATTGGAGGCAACTCTAGACATAGTGTTTATGAAAAACATTTGGGTGAGAAAGCAAGTGCAAAAATATCCTACCCCTTAGTTGATCTAAAAATGTATTGACCCGACTAGAAGACCATAAACTTCAAATAATTTGATGGAACTAAAGGACCTAATAATTAAAAAATTTATTAAACAATTGACGTAATTAAAAATTCTATTAATTTTACGAAACGACTTTAAACCTCGATCGCAAGCAAATTTTAACGACATTCCGTTTACGCCGAAACTCTAATACCACATCAATCGCCTGTTCGGGTTGCTATGAACAAACCCCGCGGAGTTACAGAGCTCATTGCCGCTTCATTTTCAGTGACACCAACATAGGAGGCGATTGATTCTGTGATATTATTGTCGTTCGCTTTGTGCTGTACATTTGGTACAAATTTCCTTTCTCTTCTGTAATCACAACAGTTTTTTTCTTTTTCCTTCGCTGATTGCCTCTTTTCGCTAAGAAATGTGCTCAATTCTTTTGTTTTTGAAGAATACAATTCGAATTATGTGACGCGTTGCAGTTCCATCTGCATAGTTGTATGATTTTGGAGTAAACGTTGGTAACTCAAAAGAGAAAAAAAAACAGGTTTCGTGATTATTTTTTCTTTTGTATTTAAAATTTAGCTCTAGGTTTTGCATCTATGCTTATTAAATTGATGAGAAGGCTTTTCTGATGATACTGTTGTTTGGGAGTAACTTTGCGGCTTGATTTTGAATTTGCTAAAGGTATCTGAAATGGAAATGCAATGCTGGTCTGATTTAGGTTTTGCTTTGCTTGTCTGTTCGGAAAAAAATTTAAAACAAAGTATTTTCTGCAAACGAAATAAACAAACAGCAAGCTGTAAGTAAACTGGCAATGACAAGTAAGAGAGAAGAGGAGCTTGGAAAAACACTAGAGTATTTATCTCTCTCTCTCTCTCATATATTTTCACGTGTGTGTTTTATGTTAGTGTGTGCCCGAGCTCGCATGGTATACCTTGCCTGCATCTCAGATTGCTGCATGCGATTTGTCCCCGTTTCTCTTTTGATAGCACAGATAGCCCCGACTCTCAAGGCTGACAGGCTTCTGTAAATCGTGACCCTGCAACACCTTCATTTTGTTAGAAATACTTCAACTGTAGCTATAACCATACTATTGAGACTCAGACTAGGCCTGGATTTGGACGTTCTCTCGATCAAAAGATCGGCAAAACTTGACAGATTAAATTGATAATGACTAGTAAAATACCCAATAATTGATTCAAACCACTAAAAATGAGTCCTTCGTGCTGTAAATATTGCTTTCACTTATAGGTTCTGTAAAATGAAGTTTTAGATGGCAAGCCTGTTGATTTGAGTCAGCTGAGCTTGCCAGGGGTCATCAGCTCGGGACTCCCGAGGTTTTGTGAGATTCCAAAGTCTCGTAACAATGGTTATAATGTCTATGAATGGTGAGTTATTGCAGCCGGATAGCCACTGTCCTAATTTTTCCTACATGGTTTTGCAAAATTTTCTCAGAATTATTGTGGATCAAATGTCAAGGTTAGGTATTTTTATTTTTTGTATATTTAACTGCATGTAATAAAGTTAGTTTATAGGTAACTGAGAGTTTCTCAGGGTTCCCCACCCTGTGAATGCCGGACAACATATATCTGGCCATCCTGGCTTAAGTACTAAGGCCATATGGCATGCTACTATTTGCCAAGGCATACTCCTAATCTACTGATACATCTACTCCTTAAACTGAACTACGGGTCCTGAGTTTAACATACCGTGTATTATAAAATGGCCAGAAAATAGCACAGCCAGCAACAGAAAGTGTGCATCCAACACAAAATCACAACCCCTGATCATTACAGATCCCAAGCCCTGGTCAGTCTTCAGCTGTAAGCATTATAGATTGCACAGGAGTGTGTATGGATGCTCCTTGAACAGGCCTTCCCAAGCTTTTGCTGTTTTCATCATGTGGGCAAAAATCAGATCATTGGCCATTCCTGGTACATCCTCTTTACTATTATTGTAATCTACACAGTCTCTTGTGGCACCAATAGCATAATTTGTCTTCTAAATATTATCATCTGAAAACCCATGAACCTTCAGAATGGCCACCGGTGGAATTGGATTTGCTAAACCTTCTGCATGGGATATGTTCTTCATGCTTTCTCTCAGTGTTCTAGCTGGGGCTCTGTTGATTGGTTTCCTGTCACTTTCTCCCTTGCCTCAGTGCAATTCCCATTCCCATCGCTTGCTTTCAGCTGCTTCTGTTGTTCTTTGCAAGAGAATAAATCCAACCCTCCCTTGACTCCTCGCTGCTTGCTTCCACAAGCCCCTTTTGCTTTTTCTGCCGGGGGAGATTGATTAGATTGCCAGTTGAAGCTATGTTCTCTGCTGTGGTCCTCACCTCCTTCCATTTGGGCTTTAATGGTGCCTGCATCACTCCTTGAATGCTTGCTGATGTCAGAGTTGTTCCTTGGAAATTGGAACAGGAGTGTAAGTGGGAATCCATATTTTTCCCAAATACATCTCTTCTCCATGCTCATGCAGTTTCAAATCCTTGATGTGATTGTACATCTCCTGGAAAAATCACCAATCAGTTTCAAAATGGTCCTCTTGATATCTAAAATTCACCATGGAGATAAAGCCTTCAATTCTGCTGCCAGAGATCAGGAGGGGAGGTCACCAATGAATCCTTCTCTGAAACCTTCCTTTAGACATTTTTTAGTCATCCATTTAGCCAAGTTTTCATCAGCAACTGTTCTGCAAATGGTGAATGTAAGGCTTGGGCAATATCTGAGTTCACCCTTTATCTTGTAGATGGCTCCAGCAACTCTTTTTGAGGCACTGATTCAATTGCAGTCAGAGTTTCCTGGAAATTAATTTTATAAACATTTTTCAGGCTCATTAGCCTCCCATTAAAGCTATATCCCTCATAGAACACACAGGCATATTTAGTATCAAAATAGCTATTATCACTAAAGATAGAGTAAGCAGAAAGAAAAATGAGATTAAAATCAGAGCTGTAAGGCATTGTGGATAATCCCCCTTTATTAAATAACACTTGACATGCTTTGGTACTGTGCATTCCCCAAAAAATACTAATATGGAATGCATCTCTCATATGAGCAGTCCTATAAATCAGATCCCCAAGGCAGTCATAGTTGTAATGATGCAAGAATTTGCTCTGCCAGTCTATGTTATGTCAAATCTTTGTCAAGCAGCAGACTTAGTCTGGGTTAAGATTCTGGTATATTGTCTACAAATCTAAGCTCCATCTGATCACTACCTTTATTAGCTAGAAAGTTGGTCAGGGCTTTAGCCTCCTGGAAGCAATGTGAAAAGATATATTGCTGAGTTGTTTATTAAGATGACAAAATCTCAAAAGAAAGCCATTCAAGTGTAAGTTTGGAATGTTACTTTGATTAGCATCCTGATTATCATCTACAAGTCTCCTGACATGAGATTATCAATCCCACATCTTTTGGACACCTGATGATCTTCAACTGCTTCCTCAATTCTGCTTCATTTTAGAACCTACAGCCAATTTGATTGAAGCAACTTTAATAAGAGAAATCAGAAAATAGAACCAGCACAGTTCCTGACAAGACATCCTACCTGCAGTGTCGCTTCTGCATTACAACTTGCATCTAATTCATTTCTGTTAGGTTAGGAAATGGTGGGAAAAACAACAAAAATGGGCAGTATCACCCCTAGATTTTCAACATTAATCATTTCAATTTTGAAAAAATAAAAAATAAAAAAATCAATACATACCTTTGTTAAAAACACTTCAGACTTGATTGAATCTTCAAACACACCTTCAGAGAGTATCAGCATTTGCTGCTTGCAAATCTGCTGGTTGAAAAGAGAGATAAAACACTGAAAATGTGGGTTAAATAATGAACTGGGCATGTGGGCTTTTTGTGTTTTCAAGTTAGGTCAATCTAACTTAAAAAAACAGAGTCAAATCCAGGAATGTGGTGAATTACAGGCTTGAGTGAGCCATGGCAAGTGTGCAATTGGGACTTGGCTCGTGGGTTGTGTAATCTCAGTGCCTTTAGTGGATGACTTGCAAGTCATGGCAAGTAATGTGAGTTTTCCATCTATGGATGAAAACCTAAGATACCAATCTTGGTATTGGTTTGTTCAGTTCAGTTTGTGGATTCGGTCAAAATTTTTTTGGGGTTGGGTTTGTCCATACCAAAACATATAAAATTCATAAATATATACATATTTGCAGCCTAAAATAAAAAATATTAGAGGCATCTAATACTTTTAATGCACAGAAATATTTATAAGCCTTATACAATATTAATAAAGTTAATTTATTATATTATAATATAATATAATAATAAGTTAATATTAATAACTATTAATAATAAAAAATTGCAGAATGAGATGTCTGTCTGTACATCTGCCATTTGCATTTGCTTAAATGTTTCCAAGGCCTTTTCAACAAATTCTTTTTGTGCATATCCTGCAAGCATGTCGTTTCAAGAGACCACATGTTATTGAGGCATTTTGTCAAACAATTTACATGCCTTGTGTACACTTCCACACTTGGCATACATATCTATCAGAGCATTGGCAAGTTCTAATATCTGATAAAAATCCACTTGCTATTATTCTTTGATGGATATCCATACCCTGGTCTATATTTCCCATTTTGGCACAGGCTGGGAGTATAGTTTGCATACCTGGACTTGGTAATTTTTTTCCAAGGCAACTTAAAAAATACTTAAATTTCTTAAAACATATAAATTTTATGTAAAATACAGTTACAAAATGTATCAACTTAGTTTGATGGGGGTTTGGGTGGCAGTGCCTCAGTGGGGCGAGGGGCAACATCCCTCACAGGGTCCAGTGTTAGCACCACCAAGCCCAAATGAAGGTCTTTGAGACCACACAGACATTCCTGGCGCATGCCATTTTCATAGTTTAAAAAAGGTAAAAACCCTGTTTTCTGAATGTGAAAATTGCATCTTTACCATGCTTTCCCTATTATTCTTGTGCTTTGCGAGTTCTTCACGCAGATCCGCTGAGTACTTGCCAGAAACTCAGTAATTCGTATGATACCACATTTTTTTAGGCATTTTGTTAAACAGTCACATGCCATGTGTATGCTTTCATGTTTTGGGCATTTGCAACTACAATATCTGATTAAAGAATCCCTTTCCATTGTGGTTTGATAGATGACCATACCATGATCCAAGGCTCTTATGTTGGTGCAGGCTGGAGTATGCCAGAAAAAGTGAACTGATTGGTTTGGACACCTGTCCATTGCATTTGGTAAAACAGTGTCAATCCTCACGAGGATTTTTATGTTTTCTGTTAGCTGCAAATAAGGCATTCCACGAGAAAACATCTCATCTGTTAGCTGCAAATAAACCCTGTGCAAAGGGATGTTTTTTAGGGTTAGGGATACATTTTAAATTTTTGTGCATCCAAGTCCAGGTCAAAAATGGGAAACAAGTAAAAAAAAGCAGGAAAAATATTTTTTTTTTAAGTTTCACCACAGAATCAGAAAAATCTGTCAAAATTTCATTGTCTGAGAAAAATCCACAGGCCAAACTGTGATCCCTGGCTGCGCCCTGCCCACACCTGACCACAATCCAGATCAGAAATAGATCGTACCTGAACCCATGAAGTTTCAGGGACAAACCGGCAACATAGGTGAAACCAAATTTCAATGCAATTACTGTAGCTAAGGGATGCTTCTCCAGGAAATTCCTTGTGTAAGACTGTCTAAGGTGAGTTCAAATTGATCCATGGTGCAATAACAAAGATGAGTGTTTTGGTTGATACCCATTTAAGAAGTGAACAGTCTTTGAAATTATAATCTTTTATGCAGACCCATTACTTTATAGTTTATATCTTCCTATTGTTTCTTGAAAACTCTAATCATGAAAGTCTGGGTTGTTAGCAGATCCAGGGAAAGCAATGGTGGCGGGTTATTGTGAATACTGGGTAACCATATTGAGATTGTTTCTTTACAATTGAAAGCTGGTGATTGAAAAAATTGTTTGAACAGATAATCAACGTTCTACATCATGAATGTATTGTTTTTAGACTGTCAATTCAGTTTTGTATAAATTTATTGTGCTTTTTGTGTAAATGAAACATTTTTAGTTCTGTTGACTTGTTTATCACCTGAATGATGCACATGCATACTGTTTTACCTCTTAAAAAAGTCTGTGTAGGTAGGGCACACAAAACAAGAGCTCTGTAAATTTAATTAAAGTTTCCAATGCACATAAGATAACAAAGGGATTATTAGATTTGCTGGACTGAAACACTCTGCATGCTGCTACTGTTGTTTTCAAATTATTAGGCCTATGTTGTATTTATAATAAGTCTGATGAGCAGGGGCTTCCTTCAATGGAAGGTATTTTGCTTAAAGAATAACCTGCCGTTGGTGCAGACTCAGAGTATTCACTTGAAGAGTAATTGCCTTTGTTGCAAAGTATTCACTTGAAGATTAACTTGCCTTCAGTGCAGAGTATTTGTTTAGTAGTTTACAGAATAGTAGTTCATTCTTAACTTTGTGGTTAATTTTGTCCTTTAAAACACTAATCAGACTGCCTTCAAATCATGAATGTTACATGTTGCTTTTCTTAAGCAACAGTTTTCCATGGCTTTTTGTTTTCTATTCATTCTTTAAAAATTAAAACTGCTGTGTAATAGTAACATAACTAATCGGTAACCTGTAGTTTCTTTGTAAGCTGTAAGAGGCAAGTTATTGATTTGTTAGTTGAACAGTGTGGGAAAACAAAATTTCAGGCTGTGATAAGGGTATTTTCCTGAACTGCTCCATATATATGGTAATGCTACATGCTCGACAATGCATATAAGTATGTCTTTGGATCCTATGGGCACATTCCTTTGAGATATTTTTTTTGTGCCTGTTTGACCCTATTGCTGTGAAGCTTAAAGTTAGAGTATGTATTTGGGTTTTACTTTTTGAACGAGACTTTAACTAAATCATCCAACTGTTAGAAGGTCCAGCAGAGTGTTAGACCATCCAACTGCTAGAAGGGCAGTTTCAGTCTGTTATCCTTATATTTGATTGTTATTCTTTGTTAAAGATAGTTAATCTAAGCCTACCCTTTTTGAACAAAGATATGATTTAAGAACATAAGCTTGTATAATTTTAGAGAGAAAACATGGCATATTTCAGACTGATAGGCAACAGCTATCCTTGAGGTTATGCTGATTATGGCTTATGTTATTTTGAATGCTTTGGTTTTGTGTTTGCCTATCTTTGTTGGCAAGGCAACAATTTCTAAAAGAACTTGTGAAAACAGGTCATAATGGGGGCCGGGGAAGAGAAGCGCCAAGAAATGATGCAAAACTTGTTTGGGGAATCAGACGAAGAGGTAGACTCTGATCAAGAAGCTGTTCAGCAGTCTGCATACCTATCTGTGAGTTCTTGATACCTATGGTTGTTTCTTGTTTATTGAAATTTCCATTTATCAATTGGCAATTTTTGTTATTTAGGGCCAACAGTTTAGAGAGAAGTAAATTAAGCAGATAGCGAATTCAATAAACTGAACAATAGAATGTCTGCTGAGAACATCCATGGTAACACGATTCTGGGAAATATTTTTGATCTCATTGATGTCTATTTCCAGTTACTGGGTGATAAATTTCAGATTGCGCTCCATGGCCTCATGCTTTTTAATACTAAATGAGCTGCTTCAAAAATTCCTCGAATTGTGTTTTATACGATATTATCTTCATTCTCATTGTGGCAGTTTTGTAGCAAAACTTGAAATTAATATATCTTCATTATGTATATAATCTTAAATAATTAGCTACTTAGCTGGAAGTCATTTTGCATACATTTTGATAAGCTCAGGTAGTATGTGGATTGTTGCAGCAACAAAATGTTTTTGTTACGAACCTGCTGTTATACTTAGAAACACACTAATAGAAAACATAGAAAATTCTCTTCCTCTACTCTGAAATAAGAGCTGCAAATCTGAATTAGACGGTCCTACTTGATAGGAACAGTCACAAAAAATACATTAAGCTATAATAAAACTCACAACATATAGTTAAGAGTTCTAGTCTTGAAAGTAGACAGTATACATTATAAGGAAAAAATAGATCTGAATGGTAAGCAGGACATCGAAGATACCCACCACTTCTCCTGACAAGAAGCTAAGTAATGACTTTTTGATGGTGTGGTCAAGTGTCAAATGAACAACTGTAAATCAAACAACTAATTCAGAGGTCACAGATGCTATAGGACACACAAATCTGATGAACAAACAAATTCTTGTCCATTTAATTTGAAAGAACAGGTTCAATACAGCTTCAAAAGAGGACACAGTCTGAACTTCTTCAGTGCCCTGCTGATAAGCTTGCCATTGGTGAAAAGAACCACCAGACAGATGCATCTAAACTGCTGAGGCCTTATTACAACCTTATGATCTCCCTTATGCAAATCCAATTACTTTATTCTATCATAACAGTATTGTGGACAACACTTGTTAATTGTCGACGACTTTATTTAGTCTCAGGGAAGGTTGACTGGATTGTTTGATACTAGCTACTATGACTCATTTGAAGCTAATAGCTTTATATAATGTGAGATCTTGACACAACTTTTATGACTCCAACTTTCACATTTCATTTAAAGCTAGCAGCTTCATTTGATGGGAGACCTGGACAACCTGTTACAATTAATATTCCAGATTTATTGGGTTAAGTGCCAAAGATCTCTCTTCATATTGGTACGCCTTTCTACACTTCCTTACTCCTTTTACCCAAAGTACACTTTCTAGGACTTGAAGTTCTATTAAAGTTCCTCCCAGTGTTCCCACATATTGCTGCCAAAGCCTTATTAGTTTGTTCTGTCAGCTCTTTTCCTTCACCATCTTCCGTGTGCTGATTTTCTTCATTTTTTTTCCCCTTCTCCATCTGCATTTTTCATTTTTTCTCCTCATCACTGCATTACCTGCAGAGTCAGAACTGAGGGTTAGCTGATAGACATTGGATCCAGCTTTCTTAGCAATAATAGAAAGAGAGCTTAGATTATAGGTTTTGTCCTTGATTATATTCAATAAATGCCAGAGTGGGTTATTCATGACTGATCTATAAAAATATCTATTGGGTACATGTAGCATGTCTCTTCAAAGTTTGGAAGCCAGGACTAGAGTTAACCGGATATACTGGGTGATGTGAGCCCAAATGACACCATTAATTTTACCATGGTTTAAAAACTTGCGACTCAGCAAAACTTGGCAGACCTAAATTTGACTTGGACTTGGTGACTTGGCAAAATCTTGCCAAAAGTTGGTGAAATTTGTGAACATAAAAAAAGTGCATTTAATTTTAAAAAAAATGCATAAAACTGAAGTAGTTTTTTGTTCATTCAGAGATCAAAATAGAACTTTGATACAAATCATAGTTTCATATCTATGTTACCAGGTTCTAGTTTGGGGGATGTTGTAGGACCTACTGGGTTCTAGTTTCAGGAGTGGGGAGCTGTCCTTGCCATCCTGGGTACCCTGTGGCTATCTGACAGTGCACTTGAGTGGCAGGGCCATGCCCTAGCCAAACTTGGACAATGCTCAAGAGAACACAGTCATTTTCTTTAAAAACATGCAAACAATGTCATAAAAACATATTTGTTTAATCATTGTGCTTCGAGTCACAAAAGCAAATATTTGTGCAAATAGATTGATTAGATTGTGCTGCATATACATATACATGCATATCTATATGTATATGTATAAAATAAAACTTGTGCAAATTTCTTCTACGAGTAAAACTTCTATGTAGCTGTGGGGATGCCCTCAAAATGGATGGTAATGATTCTGCTTGAAGAAGAATATCTTCCTCAACGACCCCACAGCTAATTACACTTATCCTCCCTCTTTATTTTTTGAATATTCATTACATATCTAATATTTATCAACCCAACTCCTAATTAAATCTGGATTAATTGAATACTTATTGTTTTCATTTATTTAATTAACCTAGATTTATGTAAAAAGGACTTTATTCCCTTACAATTATGCTTTAACTAAATAATTATGCAATTTACTTATTTAGGTTGTGAGAAATGTTAGATGCTTACCAAACATATAATGTTAACATCATGCTCTATGAAAAGTGAATTGCTATGAGGAAATGGTGCATTGGAAGCTTTACTATAAATAGGGTATACTTATTGTTTTCATTTATTTTAATTAACCTTAGATTTAATTGGCCACTGTATGAGCCATTTTTGAGTTTTCAAATGTGATTGTATTTCATATAACTTGTTTCGTGGTTTGTCTCAGGCTCTCAGCTATATATTTCTTATTGTTTACATGAAAATCCTTTGATGCATTTATTTTTTATAACATTAATTTGCTTCTTAGGATGAAGAAGGGGAAGGGGAATTTGAGGGTGAAGGCCAAGCTGAAATTGAAGGAGAAGGTGAAGCTGAACCTGAAAGTGAAGGAGAAAGAGCAGATAGTGAGCCTGAAAAAGAAGAAAGTGAAGGAGAAAGGTATAGAAGCTCACCAGAAAGAGAAAATAGTGGCCAAAGGATGGAGAGTGAGGGAAAAGAAGCAGAAAGTGATGCAGAAGAATATGATAGAAGGGAAGCAACAAGTAGGAGACATGCAGTCAGTGCAAGTGTATCTGAAGGGTCTGGAGAGCATAAGGGTTTAGAGGATGGAGATGAAGAAGTTGAACAAGTCAGAGAACCAAGGTGATTTTGAGCTTTTGCAATATTCATTGATTTATCTCTGCCATGGCTTTTTTATTGTCATAATGAGGAAGGTTTTTTATTACTGTGATTGTGAAATTTTAGGACTCTATTGTAGTGGCCTTGTACATCACTTATTTTTCTTGTGTCATCATGTCATAGACTTTTCCCATCTAGAGGGGCAAATATAGAAAATGCCTTCATACGGGTTGTCACTGTTGCTGAGTCTGCATCTTCGGAGTTATATAATCTTGTTATATTGATTATCAAGAGAATTTAACTGCATTCAGTTGCGGATTTCCTATACTTGTTTGACTAGCGTTTATAAGGACTAGTGTTTTGATCTGGAGATAACATGTCTTTGCTTGGTAATGTAGCAATTGCATAGTCTATGTGTAAGCAAGAAATAGATGCTATGTAGAACACAGTTACAGTTTCTCTCATATACCATTAAGTTCTATCTACTCTTAATTGATTTTTTCTGGCATTGTAAAACACAGTGAGCAAGGTGATGAGCACAATGTTTTACATTCAACAACAAATATGCATGATGTTTTTGGTGATTCTGACGAGGAAGAGCCACAAGAATATGCTGGTCAGAATAGCCCAGAACAAAGTGCAGGTGTAAGTATAAACATTAGAAACTCACAATGAAAATGCTATACTGAAGCAAAACTAATACAGTATGAGTACAATGGGTTTGATCCTAAAACTGTTTGGATGCTATTATTGTTAGTTTGAAGATTTATTAGTTTCTTGTGGTATGTTTTTCTATATCTAACTGAACAGCTTAATATTGTTCAGTGGAATTGATTTCTTCATTATTTTCCAGAGGGCTGTTTCGGAAGAGGAAGGAAGTGAGCAAAGGGGAATGCATCCGGAAGATATGATACGTGATGAAGAGGAGCAATATGAATCTGACGAAGAGCAACCATTTGATCAGAAGATAAAAGAGAAGCCAGTAGGTCCACCCTTAGATTTGGAGATTCCACTTTGCGCACCACCAGGTCTGCCGGACAAGGTAATTAATGGAGTCCATTCTGCATTCTGAACCCTTTGTTTCTCAACCTTGTTTTAATCTTTGTCAAATATTCCACAATAAAAAGGCTTGATCATATAGGAAGAGGTGGATTAACATGAAATTTCTGTTGGTTTTTCTTGTTTCTGTTTTTTGAAATTTTTTGATGGTCTTCTGTGTTAGATTTAGACCAGAAATGTAAATAAGCAGAAATACAACACACTAAACATAGAACACAGCGAATTACCCTGGGAAAACCCTCCTTCTCGAGGGAGAAAAACCCAGCAAAATATATCTCTTATACATTGAAAGAACTAGAGCAGAATTCTGCTTACAATAATCAGGCCTTATACAGGGCGGAATCTCATACAATAATATATATATATAACACTCCTTCTTGAATGATTGATGATGCTTCTTCAAAGAATCGATCTGCTGCTCTAAGAATGTGAACTTCTGCAGCTGCTTAGGAGATGCGAATTAGAGAGAATAAATTGATTGTCAAATGAGATGAAATCACCCCCCTTATATACAAAGTTTAGGCGACCTCTTCTCTAGGTTGGCCTCTTAGGAAAAATAAAAAATAAAAAATATCATTTGTAAATCAAGGCCGACCTGCCTTGGATATCATTTATTTGATTTTTAATTAGGAGAAAATACCTCCTGATGCTGTAAACATTAACACTCCCTCTTAGCTAGGGAGGTATTTTCCAAATATCCTCGTCATGGAGTCTCTCGACATGACGCCCACTATGGCTACAGCCATTTGTGGAAAATCACATCTCAGTCTTAGAGATGTACAAGAGTTCATCACAGAGTCTCTCAACGTGATGTCGTCATGGAGTCTCTCAACATGATGTCCACCATGGCTACTCAAATGTGTGGAAAGAAACACATGTACAAGTGTCCATCACGGAGTCTCTCAACGTGATGTCATCATGGAGTCTTTCAACATGATGTTCACCATGGCTACTCCCATGTGTGGAAAAACACAAGTACAAAAGGTTCATCACGGAGTCTCTCAACGTGATGTCGTCATGAAGTCTCTCAACATGACATACACCATGGCTACTCCCATGTGTGGAAAGAAACACATCTCCGTCTCAGAGATGTATGAGGGCTTTCACCTCATATTTCTCCATCTCAGAGAAATATGCATTATAGCTAGGCTCACTGATGTTGAGTCTCCCTCTTAGCAAGGGTGACATTCTCCACTACCCCAAGCTTGTCCCGGAAATGTGCAAACTTCACTTTGGAAAGAGGCTTGGTGAGAATATCAGCCGACTGATCATCAGTGCAAATGTACTTGAGTTGAATTGCTTTCCTCAGCACCATGTCTTTGATGTAATGATACTTGATCTCCGCATGCTTTGTCCTATCATGAAACACTGGATTTACTAAGAGCTTCACACAACTTTGATTATCACAATGAATCACAATCGGCTCCAATGTTTGACCAAACAATCCTGCAAGGAGCTTTCGAAGTGACACTGCTTGTTGAGCTGCCACACATGCTGCAATATATTCAGCCTCTGCAGTGCTTAGTGCCACAGAAGTCTGCTTCCTACTACACCAAGAAATCATGTCAAACCCCAAATTGAAGCAACATCCAGAGGTGCTCTTTCTATCAGTTAAACTCCCGGCCCAATCAGATTCAGTATAGCCTTGTAACTTTAGATCTTCACAGGAAGTATATCTCAAGCCATATCCCACAGTGCCACACAAGTATCTCAGAATATGCTTTGTTGCAACTAGATGTATTTGTCTTGGCTCACACATGAATTGGCTGAGAGCACTCACCGCATAACAGATGTCTAGTCTAGTGTTGACTAGATACATCAATGATCCAATCAATTGTCTATACATGGTGGGATCTACCAAATCTGAATCAGCTGCAAAGTCACTCAACTTCTTCAAATTTGTCTCCATAGGTGTAGACATGGATTGCAGTCCATCATTCCAAATCTCTTCAAGATGTCTATAGTGTATTTTCCTTGATTTAGAAGAATCTCATTAGGTCTTTGCCACACTTCCAATCCCAGGAAGTAATGAATAAGACCAAGACCCTTCAACTCAAACTCGGAGGCTAACTCTTTCTTGCATTTGACAATGAGATACTCTGCTTCGGTGAGAAATAAATCATTGTTGGTTGGAAATTTTGTATTCTTGTGAAAGTATACAAAATGGTGATTTCAACCACAGCACGTGAGTTTGAACTCTCTTAATTAAGGGAAGGCTCCCCCTTTAACTAAATAAAATTAAATGGATAGGACAGCAATCGTTCCTCTTATTTCAGGAAAGATTATATTCTCTTCTCTTCAAAGAAAAGAAACAGTGAATGTTACTAAAACTTATTACAACAGCTATGCAATGAAATTAAGAGAGAGGAAATAAAGTTTCCTGAAAGTACAAAGACTTCCGTTACTTCCTCCAGGACGGGAAAACAATTCAATAAGCACAAAGTCTTGAAGAATGAAATCCTATCAACCTTTTTCAGAACGATTACTTGGTGAAAAAGTACAACATAAAATAGCTCAAAGACTGTAATTACAATGTATCTTTTAACTACTCTAAATGAGAGATACTATGAGCACAAAGACTTATAATTCTTCTCTATTTCTAATACTAACTATGAATTCAATCTTCACATTTACAGCACAAAGTCTGCAGATATTTAAATCGAATCTCTCTCTAGCAATCTTCTACAACCCTCAAGTAATCACAAGATGATGATCCAAAATGACATAAGAACATATAGGATGCAAAATGAAAATTCAGCTCAAAGTCTGAAATTCCAGCTTCTTGATATTACTGGAAAATTCACAATATTCCACTATAAAGCTCAAAGACTTTATGAGTACAAAATTCTGCAGAGTTTTCTTGCTTGCTAAAAAGATCAAAGATTACAATAGACCCCTCAAGTATTTATAGGAGGAAGGTTTGGAGAAAAAGGTGGGAGGATCTCAACAAACTTGAGAAAATCTCTCAACCGATAACTAATTGCGATTGACTTATTCAAAATTACAATCCAAATTGTGATTTGTCTTGTAAGATTTATATGTAATTACATTTTCGAAAATTGCAAGGAAAAAACACTTGCAATTGCAAAATTTGTTTTTACATATATTTTGTCGAAAGTAAAATTACATAAAACAACCTAAACTTTTAATCTGTTTCATTCCTATCTTTGAAAGATAAGAATTTGCTGATGATGGTCTGCAACTCATTCGGATCTGGACCCAACGTGTTCTTGGCCACTGCAACTGTCTTTAAAATTACATCAAAGTATCTGATTGTTGCCAATCTATGCTCTTCATAACTAGCTTGCATTTTCTCAAGGATTGTTTGATGATTGACAAGCTTTTGAATTGAATCCATAGAAAACTGCTTTGATTCCATTTGTTGACGAAGATTGGCTGCCATTTCTGAAGTAACTGAATCAGCTGCAAATAATTCATCTTCTTGATTTAAAACTGTACATGAGATCTTCTCAAAACTTGAAAGAATATCCTGCTGAACTTCATCACTCATTTCTAAAGTGGCCTGGATATCTTTGATAAGATCTTGAATGACTAATGATCTATTTGTCATAAGTTCTTCAAATTCTATGTACTTCTCTCTGTTTGGCAAGATCGAGTTGCTGCATAGAATTTGTAACTTAACTTGATCTATCTCATGCCAGATTTTTAAATCCTTTTCAAGTGATTCCAAACTTTGTTTGAAGGCTACCAAAGTCTGATTTAGCTTTATCTTTGCTATTCTGACATTTTTAAGAACTTGCAACGTCTTCTCAATCATTGGAATGCTTTGATCAATCAGCTGAGTTATCCATGAATCAATTGCCTTGGCCTTTTGTGCAATTCTTTCTAATTGTCTAACTGATTCATTTGGAGGAGCTGTAGATAGAGAATCAACTGCCTCTGATGATCCTGTAATCCTTTGAATGACTGAAACCAGCTGAGCATTGTCTTCTTTAAGCTTTTCCTTTTTAGCTAAAAGTTCATTATAGCTTTGTGTCAGAATTGTTACTGAACTTTGAGCATCCTGCATCATATTGGCATGAGTCTGCTTGCCCAATTCCACTCTTGTGAACCTGTAATCAGATACCTGCATCTCTTCATGTGGTTTATCAACAAGAGGCTCTGCAATTTCAGCATATTTCATTCTATTGCTGTCAACAAAAACTTGTGAGACTGTTTTAGCTTTCTTTGCAACCATCGGTTTTGATTTCTTTAATTTTTGAAAATAAAAAATATCAGGAGACACTGCTTGTTTCTTCCTTTTGGGAGCAATTGAGTTCAACCATGGAGGAAGATCCAAGGTTGTCACATCTGAAATAGCAACTGCAGTTTCTGTAGAAATGGGCTCGGTTTGTGATACAACAGAAATTCTCGGCGGTGCCTCGGTTTGTACAGCAACTATGTTTTGTGTAGAAGACAAATTACAACTAGGATTGGCCATGAAACAATCAAAGCTTGTTACAGATGTATCTATTTCTGGAAGAGTTATTTCTGACATGGCTGGAAAGATTGGATTTATGTCAAAAATACTCTTGAAGTTACTAGGCAAGTTCATCATGGGAGTATTCGCTATTGATGAAGACTGATGACAAGTCTCTTGTGGTGGGATAGAAGGAACAAATACTGTGGAGAAGGAATCAACATCACTGTCGATAGGGGACATAGGAGATATGACTGATTCTGGTATTGGAGCTTCAATGTGAGGAGTTATCTCACTTAGAATGGTAGAGGTCTCAAGAACCTCGTCTTCTTCTTGCTGATCTAATACCTGAATCTGCATTTCATTGACTTCCTTACCCTTTAGTGTTTCCCTATCCAATGGTTGTTCTGGAGCTCTGCTTACTTTCAGCTTGATTCTGGTACTTGAAGAGGAAGCTCCTTCTTTTGATTGTTCTCTGATTTCTGATTTCAATCCTCTAGGACCAGCTGGGTCATCTTCAGCTCTAACTTTGATTTTGATAGTCTTGACACCTATACTTTTGAGCCAAGAGTTGGTGTTCGCCAAGACTGATTGAAATCTATCAAAGATAGAGACAGATTCCTTTTGGGACCATTGAATTGCAGGAATGGGAGCATTAGCAACTCCTTGTTCTTCGTATTCAGGATCCAAAATCTGCCTATCATCAATTACTCCCTCTGGAATTAAAGTCAGATTCAGGTCAATAATTTGCTCCAAAGTTAGCCTGCAATAATCCATTTTGTATATATCCTTTTCTGTCCGGAGATCTGCCCAAATGTCTTCAATGCGGTGAACATGAGTAAAGGCTCTTTTTATTTTATCTTTCATCCTTCTGTAATCAAAATCCACTCTAGCTTGGAATCTCTTCAATGTTATCTCCTGAAGTTCAGTCTCCATTGCTTTGGCTCTTGAAGAAGTTGTCAGAGAATACCTGCCGATTACCAATGGATTATGTGAAGAAATACCAATTCCAGACTTGTGTTGCGTAGCTTGACGTGAATGAACTGCCATTAACTGCCTTCCCAGCTCCATCAGAATGATCTTATCAGTCGGATATCTTGGAAGCATATAAGGTTGGTCTTCAAAGCAGCCAACTCTCATATAAGTGAAGGTAGGAAATTGAAGAAACAAGCAGCCATATTGATTTACCTTATTCCAAGCTGCCTAAGATACCCTGTTATTTGCTAGTTCTTTGTCAAACAAACACATAAAATAACCAAAGAAGGCATCTTGAACCCTTCTATAATGCGCTCGACTTGGAATAAAAGTCAGCTGATCATAATATTTCCATACAGGCACCAACGATCTGTCACCTTCAAGAGATAGGCCTGGAAAATGTCTTAATGAAGCCGCTATATAAACTAAGTATGAGTTCATATAGAAAGTAAGAGTGGTAGGAACCTGTGCAAGCTGTTCACACAAACAGTCACTGATTATTTCTCCCCAGAAAATTGGATGATGTGCTTTTCTAATAACAACCATGAACTTATACATCCAGTTTTCAAACACATTAGAAACCTTCAACCCTGCAATTCTGCTCAGAAGAGTGATCATATCATTAATTTCTTCTATAAAATCAGACCGATACAACTTGGGCATACGGGTCACACAAGGTCGTGATTTAAGAAGCCATTTAGAATTGATATGTTTAATACAATCACTCTTTTTCTGCTCAAAATGTCTGTGAGCACTCTTCAATGAAATCTCTGAATATGTAGTTGCATCAGGTACTCTGAAAACTCTATTGATTGTTTCAGCATCAAGTCTGATAACCACATTACCATCATCGTCCTTGATTGTTCTGGATTCTTTATCAAAGCGTGCTGCACATGCAAGGACGAATTCTGGTTCTAGGGCAGCAACAGGAAAAGAAGACACCAGATGAATATGACTCCTCAGCAATTTTTGCATATCAAAAGAAGTAGATTTCTCAGCTCTGCCAAGAAATTCAGACATATCAACATGCCCGATTTCTGTGTCTTTGATCTCGTCAATATTTGAAACGACGTGAGATGGAGAAATCTCATTCTGATATTTATCAAACTTATATTTCATCTTTTTGCCTGCTGGAGAAGTTGGTTCATCCGTCATTGAACAGGAATCTGCAAGACTGCGGTGAAAACCCCATAAGGTCAGAACATCATCAGCATCAACGTGAGTGGACATGGCAAAACTCAAACCCTAGAACAATGAAATGGACTTTGGAAAAAAGATGGAAGGCAAATGAAGATGAAGTGGAATTTAATATGGAATGGTGGCAGTCAAAAATAGCATATCTCTTTGAAACAGCAAGACAAAAGAGATCTTTGGCTTAGATTTGGAATTTCGTTCAAAAAGGTCAACTTTTGTGCTTTTTAAGGCAATTCGGGTTTTCAAATGACTTCAACAATTTCGGGACTTTTTGACACTTTGGCAATTTCTGCTTTTTGCAATTTCGGGGTTTTAAAGAGCTTCAGCAATTTTTTGCAAGGGCAGTCGGGATTTTTTGGAAGTTTAACAATTTTTGAATTTTGCAATTTTGAAAATTGTTATTTCAACTGCAAATCCCGAAATTGCATTTCTGAGTTAAAAATCCGAAATGTAACACAAAGTGGATTATTTGTGGAAAATGATAATGGATGTTTTGAGGTGAATGGATGAAAATGAAATGGTAAACGGAAGCCTTATTATTTGAAAAGATGGATGAAAGCGTAATAAAGGAAAAGCTTATTGCTGGAAATGGCGGATGATGGAAAAAAACGTATTTTTATCATAAGGCATTTTAAAGAGGAAAAAAAAATGCATTATAAATGATGGAAATATGGAGTTATATGAAATGAAATGGAAGACAAAAATTTAGTGAGATGAAGGAGAGGGCGCGTATGATTTATGAAGAGAATATAGCAAATGAGGGATGCGTATTAAGTAAAAGGCGGATTAAAAATAACAAGAAACGCATTTTGTATGGAGGCGGATGAAAAATGCGAAGTAAAAATGGAGGACGTATAATATGAAGGTAGTTAATGATGTAGAAAACGCGTTTTAGCAACATAAGACAGACGAATACCAACATAAAAGCAAATACTAACAAATACGAATATTAACAAAGGTAGATAACTGTATAAAAAGGCGTATAAAAGTTAAAATAAAACGCGTTTTCTGATGAAGACACAAAAATCTGAAACGCAATACTTAAGTGACAATAACGTTTAGTATAAAGCAATAAATAACAGAAAGACGTTAAAAGAAAGATAAAGAAATGCGTAGCATACCTGAAGCAAGTTCGAACTGAAAACAATGGAGATAAAACCCTAGGCGTGATGAGAAGAAGACAGAAACTCAACTATTTACTGACAAAAATCCGAACTTCAAGCATTATGGTCGATAAAATCTCCTTGAATCAGGGAAGTGAAAGCAAAGAAGGATTCAACCAGCTTGAAAAAGAAGGGTGTCGGACTTTTCTAAAGCTTTAGCAATATAAAATGTCATCAAAAACATGAATCGGGCTTTTTGGATATGAACACAAATCTTATTATGACAAAATCGGGCTTTTTTGAAGCTTTTACAAATGACAAAGCAAAATCGGGTTTTTTGAATCATTTAACAATTTCCATTTTGTCAAGAATGAATACTTTTAACAAATTCGGGTTTTTCAAGCCAAAATGCAATTTTGCTTTTTGTCAAAAATATAAAAACTTGTAAAAAATTCGGATTTTTCAATCACTTAAGCAAATTCGGGTTTTTAAGAAACTTTAGCAATTTTGCCTTTGAGTCTAAATTTCCCTATTTGCTGAGTTGCTCCAAAAACCCGAAATTGGTCAAAAAGGCACCAAAAACGACTCAGAAATTGACGAAAACGAAAACGTAAGGGGGAAAAAGAGTAGCCCAAAGGTTAATCAACCTAAAACAGAGATTTGCCACTCTTTGCACCTCGTAATGCGTGCCTTAGAGAAGAAAAGTCTCAAATTTTATGAAAATTTTGATTGGTTACCCAAATTTTAAAATGAGTTAAAAATTTAGGATAACAATCATCAACATAAAGAACCAATATCAAAGGCTCACCATCAAGTATCTTGAAGTAAAGATTGGAATTTGCATCATTCTTGGAGAATCCCAAGCTCATCAAATATCTATCAATCCTTTCATACCATGCACAGGGTGCTTGCTTAAGGCCGTACAATGCCTTCTTCAATCTGCATACATGAGACTCCTTCCCATGAATCACAAAACCATTTGGCTGCTCAATGTACACTTCTTCAATCACACCATTAAGAAATGCAGTCTTTACATCCATTTGATGTAACTTCTAGCCTTTAGCGGATGCAATAGCAATAATTGTCCTGATAGAAGTGTATCGAGCAACAGGAGCAAATGTCTCCTCATAATCTATTCCCTCCTTCTAAGAGAATCCTCTTGCCACAAATCTCGCCTTGTGTTTCTCAATGCTGCCATCAGCTGCATGCTTGATTTTGTAGAGCCATTTGGAAGATACTACTGATTTCCCTTCAAGTCTCGGAACAACATCCCATACATCATTCTTAATGATGGACTGATACTCTTCTGTCATTGCATCTCTCCATACCTGTTGGTTGGATGCCTCCTCAAAGCTGGAAGGCTCAGAATCAATGATGTGACTCATCAATGCCACATAACCTAGAAACTTCTGCGGTCTCTTGCTTTCCCTAAAGGTGCCTCGAGGAGCTGCATACTTTTCTGCCTCTTGTATAGTTTTACGAGCCCATAGAGGCCTCTTCCGTCCTACGACAATGTCTCTAGGCCCATTAGTTGGTTCTATAGGATCAACTGAATCAATAGTCTCGACTGGTTCGTTGGACTCCCTTTGAATGTCAGGAGTATGATCAGGGGATATGTCCATATCCTGAGAAGTTTCCTACTCTTCACTGTCTATCTCCATGTAAGACCCTTTAGATCTTTTGAAGGCTACTTCCTCTTTAAAGGAGACATCTCTGCTGATCTCAATCTGTTTCTGCCCTAGAATATAAATTCTGTAGGCTTTTGAAGGCTACTTCCTCTTTAAAGGAGACATCTCTGCTGATCTCAATCTGTTTCTACCCTAGAATATAAATTCTGTAGGCTTTTGAAGACTCACTGTATCCCACAAATATACCTTTCTTGCCTGAAGGTTCTAGCTTAGATCTTTTATCCTTGGGCACATGAATGTAAATAGGACAACCAAAAATTCTTAAATGACTAACCTTAGGTTTCACACCTGTGAAGGCCTCTTTAGGAGTCATGTTTCCCAATATTTGATGAGGGCCTCTGTTCTGAACATACATGGCGGTTCTGGAAGCTTTTGCCCATAGGGAGGTTTGTAAATCTTGATCACGAATCATAGCCTTGGCTGCCTCTACTATGGATCTGTTCTTTCTTTTGGCAACTCCATTTGGTTGAGGGTTGTACGAAACACAAAACTCCCTCTTGATCCCTGCCTCAATGCAGAAATTACGAAAACCTCCAGAAGTGTATTCTCTTCCATTGTCTAATCTTAGATCTTTAATCCTTTTCTTGGACATGTTTTCAACTTGAGCCTTGAATTCTTTGAATCTATCAAGTACTTCTTCAGACTCCTCAGATTTCAAGAAGTATATCCAAGTCTTTTGAGAATAATCATCAATGAAAATCACATAGTACCAAAATCCACTCAAGGATGCCACAGACATTGGTCCACATAAATGAAAATGAACAAGATCTAAAATTCCCTTAGATCTACTTTCACTACTATGAAAGGGACTCTTGATATTCTTACCAAGTGCACAACCTCTGCAAATGCCATCTTGCTCCAGACCAAGCTTAGGAAGATTAGTAACCATCTTCTCCATGGATGGAAGGGCTTTGAAGTGAAGGTGGGCAAGTCTCCTGTGCCATAGCTCACTCAAATTGATAGAGTCATGCAATAAAGCCTGAACTGGACGAATTGATACTCAGTATAGGCTCTCCTATCGAATGCCAATTGCATGAGCTGATTTTATACTAGAGTTCTTAGGCCAAGCAAGAACTTTCCCTTCAAAAAAAGCAACCTTGTATCCTTTGTCCTCCAAAGCTGAAATGGAGACAAGATATCTTTTGATCCCTGGGACAAACAAAACATTACTCAAATGAAGAGGGATAGTTGAATCTAGCTAGAAAGAAGTGGCCCCAGCTCCCTTTACGGAATAACAAGCATCATCTCCAATTATCACTTGCAAGTTAGTTTCTTTCTCTACTAAGTCTGTAAGATGCTCTCGATATTCTGTAATATGTTGTGAAGCACCACTATCAATCAACCAAGTGTCAGTGTCGGTTGGAACATTGCTTGAAAGAGCAGAGATGAATAGAAATCCCTTTGAGTCATCTCTAGATTCCTTTTGAGGTGACACATCATCAACATTTGCAGTAGAAGAATGCTGCATCGATTTTGATATGCAATCTCAAGCATAGTGACCATACTTGTCACACCTGAAACATTGAATGTGAAAGAGATCCTTCTTCTTCGGTTCTGGAACAGAATCTGATTTTCTGTCTCTATTCCTCTTGAAATTGCCTCTTTTCCCTTCTCTTCCTTTTCTTCTGGAAGCATGTGCAGCAAGGACATGCCTTTCTTCATTATGAGAATTTCGCCCATTTCCTCTTGCTGCCAATTTGGACTCTTCTTGAATGCAATCAGCTCAAAGACGATCAAACTTGGGCAACTTAGAGCTCCCACTGATGCTTTGAATAAAAGACTCCCAAGATTGAGGAAGACCATTCAGTGCCAACATAATCAGTATCTTCAACTATGTCTCCAATCGTGCATAGCTGATCTCTCAAATCAGATATTTTCATGAAGAAGGAAATGACTGAATCTCCTTTAGCCAGTTTTATATGATGGAGCTGTTGTCTCAACGCAAGGGCTCTGTTGGTATTGTTGATCTCATACAATCCTTGTAGAGCCTCAAACATATCTTTGGTTGTCTTCATCTTGGAGATAATCGGAACTAGATGATCCTTCACGGAGTCTATCATGATCTGTCTAGCCTTCGTGCCATTTTTCTTCCATTGAATTTTCTCAGCATCATCGGATGGCTCGGGCACATCATTTTCCACGAAATCTAGAAGATCATTTTCTTCTAAGGCAATAAGAACTCTGAATTTCCAAGAGGTGAAATTTGATGCTCCATCAAGCCTATCTTCGACCTTGACTCCGTTCACCATCTTCGATTCTTTGATAGACTGCCTTAGATAAAAAGATGTCTTGACTGCTTAAACAAATTTGATCGGATCTTTGCTTAAACCCGCTCTGATACTATGTTAGATTTATACCAGAAATGTAAATAAGCAGAAATACAACACACTAAACAAAGAACACAGCGAATTACCCTGGGAAAACCCTCCTTCTCGAAGGAGAAAAACCCAGCAAAATATATCTCTTATATATTGAAAGAACTAGAGCAGAATTCTGCTTACAATAATCAGGCCTTATACAGGGCGGAATCTCATACAATAATATATATATCACTCCTTCTTGAATGATTGATGATGCTTCTTCAAAGAATCGATCTGCTGCTCTAAGAATGCAAACTTCTGCTGCTGCTTAGGAGATGCGAATTAGAGAGAATGAATTGATTGTCAAATGAGATGAAATCACCTCCCTTATATACAAAGTTTAGGTGACCTCTTCTCTAGGTCAGTCTCTTAGGAAAAATAAAAAATAAAAAATATCATTTGTAAATCAAGGCTGACCTGCCTTGGAAATCATTTATTTGATTTTTAATTAGGAGAAAATATCTCCCGATGCTATAAACATTAACGTTTTGTAGCTTGGGTTGTTACTTTTTAGATCAGCTGTGCTTTTAGTCATACAGTGTAGATTTTCCATTTTCTCTTATAGGTCATGCATATTAAATCCATTTCAATGCTTGTAGATCCTATTGGAAAGATTGTATATCTTATGAAATTATTCTTAATCCTTATTGGAAAAGTTGTGGTTTTGTAAAAAGTACCTTTGTTCTAATTTTTCATTGGATTTCAACTGAAATATTGTGTTATCTTATACAGAAGAAGGAAAACAAATTCAAACTATAAAAGAGACTTTAACTGTGTAGCCTGAGCTTTTTTGCCCCTGTTTTTTGGCATGCATTTTGTAGAAAACATTGTATATAAAATTTAATCTCAGGATGTCATCAACTGTAGTTGTCAATGAGCCTCTACTGTGAAGGCTAAATGGTTCAAGAGTCAAGGCCTTTTTTGATTTTTTGTAAGAGGTCCAGTGTTCAGATAAAATAACTAATGTTACTGCACACAGTTTGGTAGAGAATGCAAACACAGAGCTCTGTGGTTTGTACAAACTTATATTTTGAGGAAGTGAAATTGTTTGAAGGTGATAATTATTGGATTTTGGGATCATTGCAGAATTGTGTACTAATCACGTATGTAGAAGTACATTAAAACAATGCAGTGTTCATTTGACTGGTTGATATACCATGTTCTATTGTTTCCTGTATCAGTTTCTGCATCACTGGCTATGGTCGAAATATTAGGGCATTTTAGTATGCCATTGCACAAATAAGAATCTAAGATTATTAGCCAGGGTTCATGATTTTTCTTCAGTCCATTACACTAGGTATAGCTATGAATTTTTTCAATAGATCTTTTGTGTGATTGGAGGCCAATTTACCTATTATGAGGGAATTGTTGCAAACTTACAATAGATGTAGCTTTCATTTATCAGGGTTTTGAGACCAGTGTGAATGAAAATATTGATATAACTTTTCACTCTGCTTTTTAAGCTGTCATTTTCTAAAATGAAGAATGCTGTTGATTGAATGTGTTTTTAGACTATTATGTGTAGCTGCATTTTTTAGCTGTGTCTAGATTTTTTTTGTTGCAATTCACCATATTAACTGCTGAGGTAAATTTACCTGGGAGTTGATAGTTTTTTCATCTTTTTTATTATTTACCATATTTAATGAGGGATCTTATCTGGTGCTTGCGTTTTTTTTTTCTTTTATCATCATTAGTAATTTTCACTTTTTATTATGCTTGACTGTACACATGTTTTTCTGCAACCTTCCAGATGAATATTGTGCGAGTCTCAAACATAATGGGAATTGAACCAAAGCCGTTTGATCCCAAGACATTTGTTGAAGAGGAAGTTTTCATTACAGATGAATCTGGGGCTAAGAAACGCATTAGATTGGAAGATAATGTAGTGCGATGGAGGGAGGTCCGAAATCGTAATGGTACCATCTCTGTAAGTAAAAATTATGCTTAGCTCTGAATGTAGTATCTGAAATATCTTTGTCATATCTATGCATCCTCTTCTAGTATAGATTCTGTTTTCAGATAATATCTTTGTGGTTGCTTTGCTACTTTGGATTCAGAATGTAGCATTAGTTGTTTAATTCACTTGAAAACACAGATGACTTTGAAAAGCTAATAATTTACTCTTCATCTCATCTTTGATGAAGTGAAGTCTAGATGTGGAAATATATGACTTTATTAATCTCCATTATCTATTCCACCATGTAAAAACCCAAAACTAGGTTTCAACACTTCTTACTTTCTGTTGACTCCAAATGGAAACAAGGGTCCACAGTCTGGCTTATTGCCTTTATTCAAGAAGAAAAATCTTGAGGCAAGACCTTATTTGCATGCAATGTGAAATAAATGATGAATTACTTGAATGAAAATTATTTGAAATAAATTAATTAGCTCATAAAAATTAATTTTCTAGCCACTTGAAGCATTTTCTTTTCAGGGAACTTTTGCATCGTTGTAGACCTATTCAGTCTCCAAACATTCCTTTTGCCCTGTTAAAAGTCTCTTCTTGTTTTACTTACTAGTGTTTTAAAACATGTGACAAGTTAGTTGAGAGGCATGTGCCATGATCAATTAATTCACTGAACAAGTTTCTTCAAGTTAAATATTTTGTCTTAACTTTAAAAATTGAAACACTAGAAACATGTTGCTTCAACCTTTTTTCTGAGTTTTGAATTTTGAGTATTCTTGTCCTTTCTCCATAATTTTTCATATTTTACCTCTTAAAATGTCGTTTTCAGTTTGTAAAATTTTTCATAGATTTAATATTTTTTTAATAGAGTAAGTAGGGTTCTATAGGAGCCTTCTGTCAACAGTAAAAAACAATAAACATAAGAATAAGTGGTGATATCTGACATAAATAGGGAGTTCAAATATTCAAGCATACAGACAGGAAGAAAAGGCAAGATATGACCAAATCCCCTAAACTACTACCACCTAGAAAATATGAACATAATGAAATATCAAGATGACCATGGGGCAGTATCTTCCTCGATGGATTTCAAGATGTCTGGTTACTCCTCCATAGTCTTAACAGCTCTTGATGCACCACTTTTTGCAATGATGGAGACTTGCTGCACACAGTATATCTCCAAACATCCCTCCCAAATAACCACTTTCAAAATTTTCATGCAAAGTGGCAATTCTTGGCAGTAGTTCTGAATCTGTTTGTTTTTAAGCTTCTAATTTGTTGACAAAATCCTCTGTAATTAAGGCACAGGTTCATTGCAACGTGGAATTACAGCTCATCAACACTCAGAATTTCTTTTATCAGATGCAGTATAGATAACCTAGGAATACAAAATGTTTTCCTGATTCAGCAATCTGTTACTGCTCCAGCATAGTGCACATCTCTCTTGAAACTGCCTTTCATTTGGGCTGGCTGAATACTCCAGACAAGTGGCAACACCTGCACAAAGCAAAACAGCAGTACACAAACCAAAATGTCTGCTGCGAAACGGTTGATAAACATTTAATGGCGTTGTTCACAAGCCAAGAATTTCTATCTGCCAGAGGCCCAGATCACAAAGGCTTCTCACACAAGTGAAAAGCTGACACAATTCACTCCATTTTAGTTAATGATTACTCATTAAATAAAATGGAGGAGATCTCTAAGTTTTCAATTATTGGTTCATTGCTAGAGGAGGAATCCCTCACTAACCATGAGCCCAAGTCCCACTCTTCTGAAAGGACACTGATCTTAGAAGAGAAGGTGAGCTGTTTCAATCCTGCATTTGCAAGCCAATCCACCACCACATTGCCTTCCCTCAAGCAATGTCTAAACTCAAGAAATTTGAAATGGACTTTAAGAAGAAGAATTTACTCAATAATGTTTTTTTAATTTCCAATGATGCAAAGCATTATTCTTTAAACCATCTTTAATCAATAGAGAGTCACCTTTGACCTCAAGATTGAAATCAGTGGTATTTGCCAATCTGATCCCTTCCAAGACTGCCAATGCTTCCATTTCATCGTTCAATTTACTACCAAAAAAGAACTAAGCCCCCATAACAAAACTTTCATCAGCCAATCGAAAAACAATCTTTGCACCTGTGGGGCTTGAATTCCCTCTTTGACATCATCAAAATTCACGTTGACATTCTCAGTCCTTACTAATGGACCTTTTTTTGAAGGGACTTTTTTTCAATCACTCAGTTAATGGGGGATATTTTCCATGGACTTCAATTTCCAGGGTAAATCCATGATAAAGTTTGTCTCTCATGCAGAGTTACTTATTTAGCATCTCTGTTATGCACAAGGCTATGCATATGCTACTTCATGTTTTAAAATCTACTTTTCATCATCACATTAGAAGACTAACTTACTTGTGTAAGTGACTAATTTTTATTACTATTCACTATTCAAATTGGAATAAATGCTGTCATCGCATAACTAGGTTTGTATAGGATCCTTTTTATCTCTCTTACCAACAATAGAGAGATTAATCACATTTTAAAGATTTATTTGAAATAATTGCCAACATGCTTAACCAGTAGTGAGTACCAGTGGTATTTACTAAACAGTAAATTTACATCACTTTGTTATAGTTTAAGGAATCTACTTTGGTGTAACACTCAACTGACTTACTGCATACTTAGTTCATGTAATATGGTTAGAATATTTTATTCACATATGCCTCTAAGCTGAAGTTGAGAGGGGATCTGATGAAATCTACTTTTTAAAATTTTGAAGTGATGGTGGAGCATGAACGCTTTGACAAAGTTTACTAATTACCACAAGATGCTAACAGACTGTGTCTGAATTGGGATAGAGCTGTTGCATTTATTCTGAATGTTGAGTCAGAGCTCTAGCTTGACTTTAAAGCTTGAATCATGAACTCACTCTTGGAGCACATTCCCTGTGGATGGTTTGGCTATAAGGACGACCCATAGTTTTAAGTTTTTAATGATGATGGAATCTCTATTTGCCAGTTTTGGTGCAAAACTCATCTGGAGGTTTTGATTTCCATGAATCCCTTTTATGACATTGTCTAAATGGTCAAGCACTTGTTGGATACTAGGTCAACAAGAACAAGTAAATTAGGGTTATGAGGAGAGATTCAATAAATTAGAGGCCTTAGTAGAGCCAAGGTTGGGCCTAAAATCACTTAGTTCTTTTTCTATAGCAGGGGTTTTGGATTAGAAGCAGATGTGCACCCACACAATTTTTATCTCATTTGAGGGGGATGCAAGTGTTTGCGTTATTGCTAGTGGGTGGGCTCACAACATGAATAAGTGAGCTCTATAATCCTTATGTATGGAACTGTGGTTGAGGGAACAAATTAATGTCTGTCCAATGGAGATGTGGTAAAGAAAAATTGGGATCTTGGACATGGGGGTTTCAATGTGACTGTGCCTTATAATTTTGGCCTAACCACATAGTTCTGTACATTTTATCTTCATTTCATGTATTAGCGGGAAATTTTATAGCTTTACTTCTACGGATCTGTGGACTTGTGGAATTTCTTGTACTGGTATCTTAATTGTTATTAGAATTATATTTACTATTTAATTAATGCTCAGTGTAACATTTTGCTACTTTAGTAGTTCCTATTTTAATGCTTCCGTTTCTTTCAGTTAGCCAATAATCACGTTTTCGTGATTATTGCAACTCTCTCATTGTATTCTATTTAGTCAGTCTTTCATGTGAATAGATTCATTCGATTATTTTGAAATCCATATGCTCTGCATTTGTATTATGGTATCAGAGCGGATTTTTCTAGGCTGGGCGCCAATAATTAAATTTTTTCGTGGGTTTCTTTCTTGAGCTATAATTCAATTTTTTTTTTGTGTGGTCACGTGATCATCTAGGCTCAATTTCATTTCTTATTTCCTGGACGCGAGTGAAAGACTTCTGGGCACACAAGTTTTAATCCTGGTCGCATCTTGCCGTGCGAAGGGTTTTAGCCTGCAATTTCTCATTTTCGCTTTTTTTTTTTGGGCGTGCATTTCTGGGCTTTTCTGGCCGCGATCTTCAGACGTGTCGTTCTTCTTTTGAAGGCACCATTTTTTCTATATTTGTTTGCTTGGGTTTCTTTGAAGGCGTTTTTTCTAAAGACCTTGTCTATGCTAGATGTGTTTTAGCGGGATTTGATCTCATTTAGTTATTTTTCTCTCTTGGCCGCAGATTTATTTTTCTGGAGGTTGCGTTTTTTAAGTATCTTGCTGAGTGCGACTAGGGTTTATTTTTGGGCGCGTTTTTGCAGAACTCTAGGTCATGTTTTCTGGTCTACTCTTTGCACAAGTTTCAACAGACAATTTTCAGGGATTTAATTTGTTCTAAGCTTGATTTTAAGCCTTTTTTGGATTTTTTTAAAGTTTTCAGAACATCAGCTAGGGTTTTGCAAATATCTTATTGATTTTCAGTGGAAATTTTTTTTGATCTTAGATTCTTTTTGGGTAGCAGTTGAAATTTAGCTCCGTACATTGGGATTTGTGCTGGTGGGTTGGTCTCAAAATTTGTGCCAAAAATTGCCCCAATACATTGAAATTCGTACCTTGGAATTCGTGCCATCAGTATTTTGGGTTTTTTTTTGTACCTAGGGTTTCGTGTTTTCAATTTGCAAAAATTCTTTTGTGCCTCGAAATCCATGTTTGGATTTCTTCTTGGGTTCAGGGTGTGTTGTCTCGAATTTTGTGCTGTCGATTTGGTTGCATCATCTTCATTTTTTTGTGCCTCAAAAAGCGTGAAGCATGGCCTTTTTGATCAACATCATGTTGGACAATAGTCAGAAGTTCAACGATCGCAACTACAACACATGGAAGCAGCGTATGATGACGATATTTGAGTATCGATGTCTTGACCAGATTGTTTTGGGCACCACGACACAGCCTCTCATAGTTGATAAGGATCAGATGAAGTTTGATGAGCAGAATCGGGAAGCCGTTATGCTCATAAAGTTATTGATCATTGATGACTAGTTACCTTAGGTTCCTTTAGGTAAATCAGCGAAGGAGATTTGGGATCTTTTGAAAGCTCTTCATGAGACTTTCGACAAGAGTTGTGCGTTCTTTTTGAAGAACATGTTTTCTATTGTCATGGATGAGAATACACCTCTGCAGGCACACTTGACTAGGATCAAGGACATTCGAGATCAACTCGAGGCTATTGGTCGAAAGATGGAGGAAGAAGATATGGTGGTGATCACTCTGAAGAGTTTACCACATCTGTATGAGCACTTTATTGAGATGCTCAACATTACAACGACTAATGTTGACTTGATGTTTCCAGATCTTTGCAACAAACTTCTACAGCAGGATTGTTCGAAACAACAGTATGGTACTAGTCCCACTTCATCCTCTTCAGTGCAAGCATTCCCTGCAAAGACATTTCAGAAGAATAAGGGAAAGCCTTCATCCTTTCAACAACACAATCAGGGGCAATCTTCAGATTCTTCGAAGTCAAAGAATATTCAGTGCAATTATTGTCACAAATTTGGCCACATGAAGAAGGATTGCCAAAAACACTTGGCCACTGAACAAGGCAAGCAAGGAGAGTCTTGACCGAAAGCACATGTGGCGGAGCACACTAAGTAGAATGAGTCTGCCTTCTTTGCATTCATGGCAAAGAGTCCTATAGATCATACAAACACTTCTACTTGGTACATTGACTTTGGTGCTTCACGCCATTTCACACATCACCGGGATTGGTTCATTTAGTACACGCCTTTCAGAGATTCAATTATCTTTGCAAGAGGCGCAGAGTATACTGTTGTCGGCAAAGGCAACGTTCATTCAGTTTGGTGGGAGAAATTTGATATTTCTTGATGTATACTTTGTACCTAGGATGGAGATGAACTTTACTTTTTGTAAGTCGGATTATGACTCACTCTCCTCAGTTGGACATTGTCTTCAGTATGCATACATGCAGTATTGTTGACAAAAAGACATAGACTACGGTCATTCAAGGACTTGAGGATCATGGTCTTTATAGACTTGTTGATTCTAGTGATTCT
This sequence comes from Sequoia sempervirens, assembly GCA_007258455.2. NCBI lineage: Eukaryota > Viridiplantae > Streptophyta > Pinopsida > Cupressales > Cupressaceae > Sequoia > Sequoia sempervirens. The sequence continues at coordinate 17,671,106 of VDFB02000002.1, read as the reverse complement.
CAAGAGCATGCTATGGCAGCCGGGAGCACTTCTATCAGTAGTCTCTGGCATCAACGTTATGGGCACCTAAACTTGCACTATCTCTTTTAGTTATCATGAGATGATCTCGTTAGTGGTCTACTGATGATTTAGATTCAAACTAATGGAGTTTGCAAAGCTTGTCAGGCTAGAAAGCAACATCGAACTCCTTTCTCTGATGGCGACTCATGGCGGGCTTCAAGGGTTTTACAGTTGGTCCATGCTGCTGTATGTGGTCCAATGCACACGCCTTCCATCACTGGATCCAGGTATTTTTTGCTTTTTGTTGATGATTTCAATAGAAAGATGTGGGTGTATTTTTTGAAGCTTAAATCAGAGGTGTTTAGCATATTTCAGCAGTTTCAGGCCTTTGTGGAAAAATAGTCTGGTTCTTCTATTATTACTCTCAAGTCTGATAATAGGGGGAAATTTTGTTCCAAAGATTTCTCCACATTTTGTGCTGCACATGGGATAAAGCGCCAATTCACCACACCTTACACCCCTCAGCAAAATGGTGTAGTCGAGCACCGCAATCGCACCCTTACTGAAATGGCACATTCTATGTTGGAGCATAGACATGTTCCTAAGAAGTTCTGGGCTGAAGCAGTGTATACTACTGTTTCTCCTACTCATGCTGTGAAGAAGATGACTCCTAAAGAAGCCTGGTTTGGACATAAGCCGAACATTAGTCACCTGAAGGTTTTTGGCTCCATTGCTCATGTTTGGATTCTTGATGCTCAGTGCACTGAGTTGGATTCCAAGAGCCAAAAACTCATGTTTACACGTTATAGTGAGAACCATAAGGCATACAAATTGATAGATACAGACATTGATCGTCTAATCTTTAGTCGTGATATCGTGGTTGATGAGAATTGTGGGCTCTTCTATTAGTCTTCCCCTATTTGTTCTGAGGTTCAGCCTTAGAAAGATTTTGATTTGGGTGTTTATCTTCCACTTGGTCCACTTTATGGGAGGGATTTCGCATAGGTGCAGGCACCTCAGTAGCCACTTCCACCATCGGCCCCTATTCAGCAAGATCTGGATGTTCTTTCAGATATGTCAGTTCCAGCTTATCCAGTAGAGGTTGTTCCTCCTGATTCCGATATTGGTTCATCTACTCTTTGGCCTAAATGGTGGGCTTCGACGATTGGTGCTCTTCATGATGATGAGTTACTAGAGGGGAGATCTGCTCGAAATAAGAGAAAACAACAAAATACAGTGAATTTTTCTCTTATGGCCAACCTTCATAGCATTTCAGAGCCTTAGACATATACAGAGGCTAAAGGCACACCTGAGTGGGATTAGGCTATGATAACTGAACATCATAGTCTCATGCAGAATCACACTTGGGAGCTTTTAGATCTTTCGCATGGGAAGAAACCCATAGGCTGCAAAGGGGTTTATAAGGTTAAGTATAAGGTTGATAGAACCCTTGATAAATACATGGCTAGGTTGGTAGCCAAAGGGTTTTCACAACAAGAGGGCATTGACTATGAGAAGACTTTTGCTCCTACAACCAAGATGAGTACCATTTGGCTTGCCCTCTCGACAACACCTCAGTTTGGATGGAAAGTCCATCAAATGGACGTAAAGAGTGCCTTCCTCAATGGTAATTTGCATGAAGAAGTTTATATGACGCAACCTCTTGGTTTCAAGGTTGCTGGTAAAGAACATTGGGTATGCAAATTGGTGAAAGCACTCTACGGCCTTAAGTAGGCACCATGAGCTTGGTACTTGAAGATTGATCAGTACCTTATTGATCATGGCCTTTAGTGAAGTCCTTTTGACTCTAATTTGTATGTCAATCAGACTGGTAATGATATCTTGTTCCTAGTTGTCTATGTTGATGATTTAATCATTACTGGCAGTTCAAATCATCTGGTTGAGGAGATCAAACATAATCTCAGTCAATCATTTGACATGACAGATTTGGGACTCCTCCATTATTGCCTCAGTATAGAGGTTTGGCAGTCTATTGGTGGTACCTTCATTTCACAGTCAAAGTATGCCAAGAGCTTGTTGGATAGGTTCCGGATGATAGATTGCAAACCAACATCTACACCTATGGAGAGAGGGTTGAAGTTATCAGCTCAGTTAGATTCATCGTGCATAACGAATTAGAATTTAGGCAACTTGTGGGCAACCTCATCAATCTCACTGCCACTAGACCTAACCTTAGCTTTGTAGTGAGCTACATCTCTTGCTTCATGTCAGCCCCTAAAGTTGAACATTGGGTTGTAGCGAAGCGTGTGCTAAGATGTGAAAAACACTTTTGACCTTGGCATTTTATATGGGACGTGCAAAGATCCAAAGATCCAAAGCTGATTGGTTATACAGACTCAGATTGGGTAGGTTTTGTTGATGACAAAAAGTCTACTTCAGGGTATGTATTCAGTTTGGGTACAGGTGCAGTTACATGGACGGGCAAGAAGCAGTAGGCAGTGGCTTTCTCCTCGATTGAAGCAGAATATTGAGGAGCTGTTAAAGCAGCTTGTGAGGCAGTTTGGCTTCGAAGGATACTCATGGACATTCAAATGTCTCAAGTCGGACCTTCCCCCTTATATTGCGACAATCAAGGGGTGCTGAAACTCGCCAAGAATCTTATCTTCCATGAATGGACAAAGCATGTTGATCTTCATTGTCACTTCATCCGCCAACTTGTCGAAGACGGATCATAACATTGCAGTATGTTCCGATAGAGGATCAGACTGCGGATATTCTCACCAAGTCTTTGAGCCCAGATTAGTTTGTTAAATTTAGGGGGCATCTTGGTGTAGTTGATAGATTGAGCATTAAGGTAGGGTATTAGAATTATATTTACTATTTAATTAATGCTCAGTGTAACATTTTGTTACTTTAGTAGTTCCTATTTTAATTCTTCTATTTCTTTTAGTTAGTCTATAATCATGTCTTCTTGATTATTTCAACTCTTTCATTGTATTCTATTTAGTCATTCTTTCATGTGAATAGATTCATTCGATTGTTCTGTGAAATATGCCCCTTAGTTTTTTCCCAAATTTTTATCACAAAAACCAATACCACACTAGTGATTTGCGTTAGCTCCCAAAAGATAACCAACTTGAAAGTAACCTTCACCAAGATCCTATTGAAGGTATGGTGATAGCTTATAGTGATGGGATCGTTAGTAGTACTGAACTGAAATAGTAGGCGGTGAGCCAACCATGAAGGTTCCATGCTACCACTTGTTCAGTGGGGGGAAATATAAGAAAGAAATTACAAAATCATCCACTTCTCCAATGGGAATTCGCCACTTATTCAGTGGGTAGAAAACTTGAAAGATAAAGTTCCAATTTGCCCACACCGGCGGTAAACCATCCAGGGGTTCTTTAGTGTGTTTGCAACATTTAAAAATAATGATTACAAATTATATATCAGACAGCAAACTACTCAGAAAGATGCATTAGATCAGCATATTAGTATTGTCTATGTTTTGCAATCACAAGGAAACCCTGCATATGATTTAGTATCAATGAACCTCATGTCATAACTATTAAAATAATGTTTATTTATTTATTTATTAATGCTCAATATTGTAAGATATTGTAAGATAGAGATAAGATCGTCTCCGATCTTATCTGGAGTTTCTTTTTAGAAACTTTCCAGTTTTGTAAATCTTGTAAACTATTTATTGAGCGTCTCGCTCATTGTTAATATATCAATTAATTTACCAATTACTTGCGTAATATGGTATCAGAGCTCAGGAAAACAATTTTTTCGAAAAATTAATAATTTCTTTTTGAAATTATTTTGCTTAATTTTTCAAAATAATTTTTTAATTCTGGAATTCTTTTCAATGGAAATTTTCGACATTGTTGGGTGCCGAGTTTCGGAGATCTGTGTGAAGATTTTCGAGTGCTTGCACCGGCCTTCTGGTTGGACGAGTTTCCTGGCCGTGATTTTATGTGAAGACGTGTTGATTTGCGTCTCTCATCTGTGCAACAAAAATCGCGATTTTCTCAAGGCAGAAGTTTATAATTCGCGTTTTGTCGCGTGTCTTCTGCTGGTCGCACGTTTTTTGTCCGTGTTCTCTTTGCAGATCTTCTGGCCGCGACTAGGGTTTTTGACGCAAGCTTTGGTCGCGTTTTCTCTTTGTTTTCTGGCGCATCCTCTCACAATTTCTGGGCGTGTTCATTTGCTGGGCGTCATTTTCTGAGCTCTTTTTTTGTTGAAGGCATTCCGCGCGGTCTCTGCATTTTTTCTGGGCGTCTCACTCCCACGCGACCTACTAGAAGAATTGCTGAAGCCGCGATTTGAAGACATCTGTGTGCAGATTTGAGCTTCTTTCTGCAACTTTTTGGAGCTCTCATGGCCGCCTAGGGCATCCTGCGAATTCGGCCAGGGTTTTGACACGTTTTTCGAAGTCAGAAATTTTTTTCGATCACAGATTCCTGGTGGGTTTTTCGAGAGCTCAACTGGGTTGGTCTCCGAATTTTCTGGGTGCATCGTTTTTCGTGCCTCGAATTTTGTGCCATCCGTACATTGTACTTTATGCAGTCTGTACCTGAATCTGTCCCTGTTTTCTGCATTGGAATTCGTGCCTCGAGTTTCGTGCATTAGCCTCTTCTCAGTACCTCATTTTTTGTGCCTCGAAAAACGTGCAGATGGCCAGTTTAAGCAATTTAATGCTGGAGGGTAGTCAAAGATTTAATGGCAAAAATTACAACACCTGGAAGCAGCGGATGTTAACAATTTTTGAATACCGCTGCCTTGATCAGATGATCCTCGGCAACGCTACTCGTCCTGAAGCGGCGGGTAAGGATCAGGATAAGTTTGATGAGCAGAATCGTGAAGCCGTCATGCTTATTAAGCTTTCGGTTACTGATGATCAGCTCCCTCAGATCCCACTGCGAAAATCAGCGAAGGAGATCTGGGATCACTTGAAGGATTTGCATGAAACTTCCGACAAAAGCCGTGCGTTTTTCTTGAAGAATATGCTGTTTTCTATCATGATGGATGACGAAGACCTAGTCTTTGATGATGCTCAACCTGAGTTTCCTCCAGATGATAATGAACATCCCCCTGCTGAACCTGTTCCAAATCCACAACCAGATCCAGCTCCTCCTGTTGCATCTGATGTTGGCACATCTACTCTCCGATCGAAATGGTGGGCTAAGACTATCAGTGATCTTCGTGCTGATGAGCTCATTGAGGGTAGATCATCCAGAAACAAGAGCAAACAGCAGTCTACAGTGAATTTTGCTCTCATGGCCAACATTCACAGTGTTTATGAGCCTTAGACATATTCAGAGGCAAAAGGGATACCTGAGTGGGAAAAGGCGATGGAATCAGAATACTAGAGTCTTCAGAAGAATCACACTTGGACCCTTTCTAATCTTCCTCCAGGGAAGAAGCCCATTAGCTGCAAATGGGTGTACAAGGTGAAGTACAAAGCTGACGGAACCCTTGACAAGTACAAAGCTCGTCTGGTTGCACGAGGGTTCTCACAGAAAGAAGGCATTGACTATGAGGAGACCTTTGCTCCTACAGCCAAAATGAGTACCATACGGCTCGTCCTTGCCTTAGCAGCCCAATTTGGGTGGAAGGTCCATCAGATGGATGTGAAGAGTGCTTTCCTCAATGGTGAGTTGAAGGAGGAAGTATACATGACGCAGCCTCCAGGTTTCAAAGTTGCTGGTCAAGAACAGAAGGTGTGCAGATTGGTCAAGGCACTCTATGGCCTGAAACAGGCTCCTCGGCTTGGTACATAAAAATTGACACGTACCTCACAGATCATGGTTTTCAGAGGAGTCCATCTGACTCGAACCTGTATGTCAAGAATACTGGTAATGAGATTCTGCTTGTTGTTGTCTACGTGGATGACTTGATCATTACGGCAGTTCAGCACATTTGATCACTGAGATCAAACAGGACTTGTGCAAAACTTTTGACATGACAGACTTGGGCCTCCTGCATTATTGTTTAGGTGTTGAGGTTTGGCAGACAGAGAGCAGCATTTTCATCTCCCAGTCCAAGTATGCTCGAAGTCTTCTGGATAAGTTCCGAATGCAGGATTGCAAACCTGCCTCTACACCCATGGAAAAAGGGCTTAAATTGTCAGCTAAGTCCGATTCACCTGTGGTAGATGAAACATTGTTCAGGCAACTAGTAGGCAGCCTCATCTATCTTGCTGCTACTAGACCTGATTTGAGTTTTGCAGTGAGCTACATATCACGCTTCATGACAGCCCCCAAGCTGATCATTGGGTAGCAGCGGCGGTGCTGCGTTATGTGAAGGGCACTCTGATTTTGGACTCTTGTACACAGTCACGATCCTAAACTCGTGGGTTCTGATTCAGTTAGGCGTGTTCAGTTGATGGACAGGAAATCAACATCCGGGTATGTGTTCATTTGGGATCAGTGTCACATGGACTAGTAAGAAGCAAGCAGGTGGCTCTCTCCTCGAAGCAGTATCGGGAGCAAAAAAGCAGCATGTGAGCTTTGGCCCGGATGCTTGCAGATATGCAAATATCTCAAGCAGGTCCGACTCCCTTGTTACGTGATAATCGTGGAGTTCTCAAACTGCTAAGAATCCGGTCTTCCATGAGCGAACCAAGCATGTGGAAACTCATTGTCATTTCATTAATTTGGTTGAAGAGGGATCCCTTCGGTTGCTATATGTTCAATGTAAGATCGCAGACAGACATTCTCACCAAGTCGCCACTGTATAAGTTTGTAAAATTCGGGGCATCTTGGTGTAGTTGATAGATTGAGCATTAAGGGAGGGTATTAAAATAATGTTTATTTATTTATTAATGCTCAATATTGTAAGATATTGTAAGATAGAGATAAGATCGTCTCCGATCTTATCTGGAGTTTCTTTTTAGAAACTTTCCAGTTTTGTAAATCTTGTAAACTATTTATTGAGCGTCTCACTCATTGTTAATATATCAATTAATTTACCAATTACTTGCGTAATAATAACGGTTCATAACTGATAACTGGCAGAGATTTACTGCTGATCAGAACTATCATACAAACCATACCTCGTTATGTGTTGTACGGCCCTTGGAGCATGTCCAACTACACATGAGTACACACAAACATTATGAAACATTACCAAACTGCCCCTCAACTGTTATCATCCATTAAACATTATCACTGAACAAAGAAGACTGTCACAACAGTTGGCAATCTACTCATGAATACAAATGTCCTCCTACAGGTCTGTACGGCCATGGAATATCATGAATCAATGAATATTTCTAAAAACTGCCCAGAAGTTTCAAAGAACTTAAGAAGTGATCAATAATACTTGCCAACACTGAACAATAACAATTCATAAGATATTTGCATCAAACAATGAACAACAGTTCCAAGACTATCAAATCATGCCCTGTAGCTGTACGACACTGGATGGTACAAATGGTTTTAGAACTACATAAAACTTGCCCCAAACATCATCAAATGAATCTCAAAAGAGGCGCCCAGACATAGCAAACAACTCCCATACATCATAGACATTGAAGGAGTCGGCATGAATTTACTATCAAAATTGCCCTCAACTGCCAGGTACGACAGTGGAATACGGCCAAGCAAGAGGACATTCATAAGCTTCAAGAATAATACACCCAATCACTCCAAAAATCATCTAATATTTATCATAAGCAAGCCCAAGTGAAAAACAAACAAAACTCCAAAGAAATTATCAATCTCCAATCAGCTCTGTGCAACTTCTGAATGAAGCACACTCCCAATTGACCATCTAGGGAACCATAGTTTCAGGCTCGTAGAATGGTGTAAATGTTAAGCTCCCCCTTAGCCGGGTTTTGAAATCAATCCAGCAACATTTCGATATGGTAAGCAATAGATGATGAATGAATGAGCAAAGACTTACATTTAAAGAGTTTGAGGTGACTCTTCAATTTCCCCTAGAAGGGACGCTTCCACACTTCTTGGAAATAATTTCGTTTTTGAATTATTCATTTTCCTTCAACTTGGCGTCCAAAACAAAAAGCCTTTTGAAATATTTAAATGTGGCATCAAAAACACAAATGAGGAATATTTACTTTAAAATATTTGATTTACTTCCTGATGAGGCGTCCACCCTCAAGGTTCCCCCTTTTAAAATAACATGAAGCTATCATGCTATGCCAAGAGGTTAAAAACACATTATAATAATTAAATGATTTAAATAAATCATTTCTTTTAAAATGCACCTAAGAAAGCCAAATTCAGAAATACTCAACTGCCCTACTTGAAGAAGAAAGCTCACTCAACTGCTGCCAATTTGAATACTGCCAAAAATAGAACTTACTAAAAATAGTAAATTTTGAAAAGTTGCCCAACGCCTTTGCATGTTATAACATTGCGAAGCTCTCTAAAAACCCAGAAAGAATCCGCAATCCAAATCTCGAAACTCCAACATACAGGCTAAAAATAACAAGTTCCGGGAAAGGTTGTCAGATAGAGATGCATGTTACACCATTCCGAAGCTCTCCAAAAACCTAGAAGATTCCACCAGACATGTATCAGGAACTAATACATGCAAACCTTCAAAAATGCCTCAAAACCCTCCTATAAAATAGGAAACCCTAATTTTACTTTTGGCAAGCCTACGGGCTTCCGGAAATAGGCTATTAGTTATTGAAGAGCGTATGGCTAGAATGGGGACATTACATTTTGAAATCCATATGCTCAACATTTGTATTAATTGTGATGGACTATACATAGCTCATTGATCAATCAGATATTTGGTTTCCCCTTTTCATTTGTCAAACATAATTTACTTAAAAGTGCAATGCAAATGGTACTGCTATGCTGCTGATATTATGAACTAAAACATACTGATGATGGGTAAGATGTATCTAAGACATGTCCTCGATACTATGATAGTGCTTGTTGACTAGAGAGAGCTTTGAACTCCCCTTTCATCAAGGTCCATGCATCAGCAAAGTTGTTTTTAGTTACTCCTAAACACTGATTGTAAACTGTCATAATAGGATTAGAAGGCCATCTAGTATGCTGTTGTTTTCTTCTATCTCTTTACTTTATAGATACAAGGCAAGCTTCCATGGAGATCTATCAATTCTTCATCTGGGTAAGTGGCAATGTTCAAAGTGTACATGATGATCAATTTTTTTGGCCAGATTAGATCATATTTAGGAAAAAGTGAACATTCTGTTTGTTGTTAGGAGAGGTTCATTAGCAAGTATCTTTTTCCTCCTAGGATTTCCAAACATTTTCCCATTAGCCTAGGATATTTTCACATGAAATGTTTTAGATACTATGTTCTTTTTTGTGTTGGTGAATGATGTTTCTGATTCTTCTATATTTGCTGCAGGCATTGGTTTCCAGTCTCCAATCATTAGTTTCAGCATTGGCATTTTTTGTTCCCAGCCTTCCTTGAGGGTTCCTTACCTTGCATGGATATCTATATTTTCACTTAAAACTTAATGCTATGGTTTACAAACCTTAGGTTTTCCCCCTCTACTTTTGCTTCCATTGTTTTTGTTTTTAATGTTTTAGTTTTGAGTACTTTATCAACACCTAACCTTTAGCTCTTGTTAGAATATTATATTCTTCTTTTGTTTAATGGTCAATTATAACTATAGTAGTTGGTAGTTGAGGTAGTTAGACATTTTAATGTCTACAGTTATTTACTTCCTCTATATATTGTAATATGTTCTCCTTGTTAATACAAACAATTTTCCTAGCTAAAAGCTAAAATTGTTTTTATGGTATTAGAGTAGGTATGAGTCTCCCTCACGGGAGGGCTTAGAATTCTGGGAAGTTTTCAAAATTTCGTGGCTCTTGTTTTTGGTGATTTTTGTGCTTCAGTTAAGGAGAAAAATTCGAGGGTTTTTGTTGGAGATTTTCATGGGTTTCTTCTCACAGAAAATCGAAGCCCTTCTCTGCAAATTCGTGGGTTTGTTTGTGGTCTTTTGGGCGTGCTAGTTCAAAAAAGTCTCTCGTTTTTCATCTGATTTAGATGCCATATGAAGTAGTTTTCGTGTTTCAACCTAGGCGCACGATTTTTGCTACTTTTGTCCCATTTTGTGTCCTCTCTGGGCGTTTCTTGTTTTCATGTGGCTAGGGCACACAATGGACGCGATTTTTTGAGCTCTCTAGGCGTGATCTTTGGTTAAAGATCTTTGGCGTACGTCTCTAGGGCTACGATTTGTTTTGATTACATTTTCGTCTCGGATACATTTTTTTCTTAGACTGAAGAACCCGTTTCTGTTCAAGAGCTCATGTTTTCTTCTTTCTCCTCGGCACATGTTTACTATTGTTCGCGCATTCTTTTCCTATCTTTTGGCACGCGTTTCGTACTAAAGCTAGGCGTGGTTTCAGACACGATTTTTTTTGCCTCTTTTTGAACGTGATTTTGCTGTGTCTTCATGCCCGTGTTTTATCTTCTGTTTTGGGCTTGTTTTTGGTGGTTACTTGCTCAAAGAAGAACGCCTTTGTTTTTCCAGCAATGACCAGGGTTTCTAGTCTCATTTTTGCTTCGGCTTTAGAAGATTTCAGGAGTTTTCTGGTTTGTTAATGGCCGCCCAAGGTTCTGAAATTTTCGTCTAGGGTTTTGACCCTCTAGTTCAAGGCGGATTTTTTTTTCGATTGCAGATTCCTTTTGAGTTTTTTGAGATCTCAAATGGGTTGGTCTTCGATTTTTCTGGGTGCTTCGTTTTTCGTGCCTTGATTTTTGTGTAGATTTGTTTTCCGGCTAGGGTTCCAAACCCTCTGTTTTTCTAGCCAACAATCGATGTATGGGTTTTTTAAATAATTTTTCCCTTATAAAAAAAAAATCTAGATTTTTGGGTTTTAAATTATTTTTCCTTTAAAAAAATTTGTATGGGTTTTAATATTTTTTCCCTTAAAAAAATTTGTATGGGTTTTCATAATTTTTTCCCTTAAAAAATTCCGGGAGGGTTTATAATTTTTTGCTAAAAAAATTAAGAGTTTTTCCTGTATACCCTAGTCAGGGTTTCTGTTGTTCGGGAGGGCTCTCTGGTATTTGGTTTTTACCCTTTTTTCCAAAAAAAATAAAAATGATTGTTTGTAATGTTGGGTTTGGCGATTTTTTCCTCAAAAATTGTGGTTGCTCGCAATCTATTTTGGTCGCACTTGGAGTTGCTGGGGCGAACATCTGCACCACTAGCTTCTTGCAGTCTATTCTGGGGTGTCATGTTCCTCTGCAAAAGTTTCGACGGTTTGCCGATTTATCCTCAAAATCGTGGTAGCTGTTCTCGGTGTGTCTCTGGTTTCAGGGAGGGACAACTCTGTTACCCAACGTTAGGTTGGCCGTTTTGTGATGACTTCTGGTCAGCAGTTCTGCAGATTCTGGGAGGGTTAGTGGCAGACTCATCTCAGTGGCAGAGTCGGTGGCAAGCTCTTGTCTCTTGTTGCAGAACATTCTCAAGAAGGCGACAGCCTTCTCTGTTTTTTCTGGACGGTTTTTGGTTCTCTTGGTCATTAACATTCTGCAGATCCAGGGAGGTTCTTAGCCACAACAGAGTGTTTTGAAGAATTTGTGACCAAATGACCTGCAGATTGTTTTCTGTAGGTTAGTTAGATGATTGACCATTAAGGGAGGCTGTTAGAATATTATATTCCTCTTTTGTTTAATGGTCAATTATATCTACAGTAGTCAGTAGTTGAGGTAGTTAGACATTTTGATGTCTACAGTTATTTACTTCCTCTATATATTGTAATCTGTTCTCTTTGTTAATACAATCAATTTCTGAGCTAAAAGCTAAAATTGTTTTCAGCTCTTTTGTATGTTAAACAATGCATTTTTTAATCATATTTACCTACTTTAATAACCTTTAGATATAAACATTTTTTTGGATGCGTGATTTGAAAATACAAAAATTATCATGTTTTCCACAAAATCATCCTTTTACTTAATGAAAATATATTATTGAGAAATGGGAATGTCAAATCTGGTTGGAGCTTATTGTGGAAACTCTATCTGAACAATTGAAGAAGATGATTTAGATGAAGTTGATTACATGATTGAGATTTAGATTTTAGAATTTGAGGATTGGATATGAAATTGATTGTTACCATTAGGAATTAGGAGTGACGGTTAATTGAAGATACAAGATTGGCTTGAATGACTGATTTTTCACCATACTTGTGGAGTCTTTCCCTATTTAGGATGTGTGCTAAAAACTCAAACTAATTAACTTTTTAAACTATGTCAAATTGAATCTGGAGTGACACTAATGAAGTGTCAAATCTTTGCTACAATTGGGTAGCCACAATAGGAACCCTATTGCTATTTTTCTTATTTTCTGGTGCAACGTGTTTGCCTAAAAGAGTTTTCTAAATTCTGATTAATTTTTTGCTATGTTATCGGGTTCCTTGGTTTTGTGGGGGAACCTGGGGTGCCCCTGCGGGCGCCAACGCCTAGGGGGCACCAAAAGTGTATGCAAAAGCATAAAAAACTTAACTAAAAAGTGCCATAAACCCTAAAAATGCCATCTAAAGCCCATTCAACATTTCATTGCTCTCCTCAAACATATTCATCAAGCATATTTTTCCATTTTGAAAGGTTGCTCGTTTTTCAAAGGAGATCGATCAAAGGGTGCCAAAGGATCAAGGATAGCTTGCACAAAAGACATCTAATCATCTAAGGTAAGCATTGTAATTGATTTTTTAGTTTTAACAAATTGTTTCAAACAAAGTAGTTGGATACACCCTTGCCCCCTCCCTGGGCCCGCGTATCCCTGTATCCGATATGGATATAGGTACGACACACAACAAATACACATTGGATACTATACCCATACGTGCCAAAAAAACCTTGATTTTCTAGTTGTGCTAGATACTATGTGATTTGATTTTCAAAAAATTTGACGTGAATCTTCCTAAACTTAATCTTAAAGAACTTCAATCGTGCAAATTTTTTGTTTGTTTGTTTGTTTGTTTGTATAAATGAAACCTACACCAAATGAAGAAGAGAAATGAAACGTTTTTCTATTTCACCAACCCATTTTTCTAGGTCTTCTTTTAGTGCAGCTCTACTATTTTTTTGGCATTTTAATTTTTGTGGATTTAAAAATGTTAATTGTTTATAACTTTATATTTATGTTTAATATTTATACTATGTTGTTTAAACATTACAATTTTTTTTTAAATTATTCTTTAAATATAAATAAAATTTATTAATATATATTTAATTGTTTATTCTTTACTAAATTATTAATATTTAAATTTTAATATTATCTTAATTTATATTTACTTATTTGCTTTTAAAGTAATGAAAATCTCCACTAATAACTTAGAAAATATGTGTATGTGTTTTTTATGAATGTCGTATCTCGTTGTATCCATATTGGGGGTCTTAAAAAATGGTCGTATCCATATTTGATACCGTATCCGCATCTGTATTCGCATCCGTGTCCATGCAACTTTGGTTTCAAGTTTTTTTAGAAAAGAAACAAGTTTTGCTATTTGTTTCAATGTTTTTTGGTGTTCATCTTGAAGTTTCATTAGTTTATACTTTATAAATTATACATATTGTAGGGTTGTATTTATTTATTTATTTTGTAATTTAAAGTTTTATAATTTCTTATAACAACAAAATAAAATTGCAATCTATTTGAAATGGCCACAACTTTAAGTTCAGTGGGTATTGATGCAAGCAAAAAATTCAAGATTGATCAAGCATCTCCTTTATGGAATTATGTTACGATGCTTGAACAACTTCCAAGAGGTGGGGTATTCATTTGGGATTGTGGTGAGTGCAAATTCCAATTTAAGAGCTCGTATAGTCGAGTGAAAGCTCACTTATGTGCACAAAGTGGGAAAGGGATTAGAATAGGTGAAGGGTGAAATAAGAAGGGGTTGCCAATGGAAAAAATTATGGCATTCATTAGAGAACAAGAACAAGCTGATGCTGTGAGTAAAAGAGCAAAATTAAGATCTCATCTTTTAGCAAAGAAAACATCAAGAGGCATGGCAACACCTCGGCTTTTGGTGGAGGAAGCCTAAGCCTTCCTCCACAAGGTTTGTCTCTCACACGAGTAACCAGTCTCTGCCCCATTTTGCAGTCCTCATTTCGTATGTGGTTGACTGGTGTCTTATGCTTGAGTTTTAATTTGCATTAGCTATCTTTTGCTGGAGCCCTCCGCTCTTATCTGGATCTCTAGTGTATTGTACAATTAAATTTATGGTGAAATGACTGAGGCCCCCTTAGGCCGCCCCTAATGATGTTTCTATCAATCTAGAGGAGGCCAATGTTTTGGCGGAGGTACCTGGTCTTGTCCCACCTTCGGCTTCATTCCCTGTGAATCCCCTTTGCAAAGATGGCGTCATTTGCCGAGATGGAGCGGGGGAAGGTAAGCGTTCAAATGATAACCCTAATGTTCTTTCTCCCATTCCAACTTAGGAAATTGTTGATGCTATAAGCACTGAAAAAGTTAGGCTTAGAAATATTGCAATTTCTTTAGTGGCTATAGATTGCAGCAAGCTTCCTGCAAGAAATTGTTTAGATGATTGGTTTATTAGTGCGTGGGGGAAAAAAATTGGGGTTAAAATATCATTTTGCAAGATGGTCCAAAAAGGACTCTTCTTGATTTTCTTTCATAGCCCAAAAATGCAAAAGACTGTAATTGAAAAGCAAATTTGGAACATACGTAAATGCACCTTCAGGGCTATGAAATGGTCTCGTAAAGCCATTTACTATGGAGTTTTAGCACTCTCGGGCACAAGATGGTTAACCGTAAAAAACCTTCCTCTTTTTTTGTGGAAGTTTTTGCCAAAAATCATCTCCTCGGTTGGTAAGGTTATTAGGGTGGAAGATGCTACGGTTACCTTGCCGCATCTTGATGCTAGGGTTTTAATTACCCTTTTGCTTGGTGTGGAAATACCCGAAAGGGTGGAGTTGCCAGACCAAGATTCTATAATTTGTTGTGGTTTGGAAATCCTAGGGGGCATAAATGCATGCTACCTTTGCAGGAGGGAAGGGCATTTTCGACGAAGCTGCCCTATTATTAACAAAAATCTAAACATTAAAAAAGCTATTCTTAACCCTAAATCCAAGTCAGATAATAGTTTTGATGTCCCCCTTGACCAGATGGAAAAAATTCCCTCTCTAGTTGGAAACCCTAAATTCATGTATGGGGATGACATTGTCTCACCAAGTGGAAATTCTGAAATGGATAGTTTCTTCATTCCTAAGGATAAAAATGATCCCTAGACTCTTTTGAGTGCGGGATCTAGTAAAAATGATGTTGAAGATTCGATGTCTGAAAGTGATGGGGAGGATATTCAGAATCCAACCCCCTCGGGGGCGGACTCTTCAAATCCCTATACTGGTAAGGAAGCTGGAATTGGAGATGGTATCAGGCATTCGGATGGCTGATGCCTCCATCCCATCAAACACTCTCAAAGAACTACCCCAAGGTAAGATGGATTTGCAGGTGACTCCCACCTTGGGCTTTTTGGCTAATGATAATCTGGTTTAATAAATAATTGTGAGAAGAAAAATGTGCAGCAATTGGTAATGGAAAAAATCTGTCAAAATATTGCTTTAAGAAGCAACCCTAAGGCTTTTCAAGTTGAGCAGAGCACACGGGTTGTAGCAAGCCAAGAGGATATTTATCCTGTGAGCTTCCACTCTTTGAAGAGTTGGAGGCTGTTGAGAATTCTAACCCCGGATCATTCAAAAAAGTTGACTCAAAAGTTAAAAACTTGGTTTTTGAAATTGAAAATAATAATCAAATTCCTAGACACCTGCAAAGGCCCATACAAGAAGAATATAGAAATGAAAGGGGAAACCCTCAAGGGTCATCATCCAAGAAATTAATTAATCAAAGCTCATGTTCAGATTGTGAGCTCAGCTATGTGCAAGTGTAGGTGCCTAAGGATCTGAGTCTGGAAAAGAAAATAAACCCACAAATACTTACTGGAAGTCTGCCAAGATTGAAACAAGATACTAAGCTAAGAATAAAACTGAACTTAGATAATCAACTCAACCCCTCTGATGATATGGAAAATGAGGGCAGTAAAAGTTTAGAATCCTCTCCAACAGGGCAAAATAATGAAGACTCTCCTCAAGACCCCGCAGAAACTATTGGAAATGAACAGCTCCTAGGTGAGACTGGATGGAAGTCTCCTCCCATCAACAAGTCTATGCTTAGCAATGGCATTTCAGATAAGAAAAAAATGCTCTATCTGGCTGTGGCATCTCAAATGTCACTAAGTTTAAAAGAAAGAAAAGGACTAAAGAGTCCCCATACCCCTTGGTCAAAAGGAATGATACTGAAAGTAGTCTTCCTAAATGCTATGATAGCTTTAGGAAAGCAATGGATACCTCTTAATTCTGTTTTATATGGATTTACAATGTACCTCCTGGAATGTCAGGGGATTTGAATCCCGTGACAAAAAAACATATAGTGAGGAAATTCCTAAATCTAATAAAGAAGAAAGATGTGGTTTTCCTGCAAGAGGTAAAGGCCATCAAAGTCACACTTGAAACAAATTTAACTTTATATGGAAAGACTCAGTTCACTTTGTAACAAATCATGAAAAAGGAAAAGGTGGTTCAGCCATACTGCTAGCTAATAAGTGGGCTAAATTTGTGGTGGATAGTGGCTTGTCCCCTTGTCAGAGAGCTGTATTGAGAATAATAGAAAAGGATGGTTTTAGGTTTGGCATATGCTCAGTATATGCCCCCAATGACTACAGGGGCAGAATTGACCTTTGGCAGTAGATGCACAACCTCCACAACATCACTTGGGTACTGGGGGGTGACTACAACATGATAGAACATCAGGAGGATAAGAAAGGTGGTAAGAAATTGGACTGGAAAGGGAATGAACTCTACTTCTGGACAAGGATGAAAAGTAAACTCAATCTTTTGGACCCACTAAAAAAGAGAACAAAGGCATTTGGTATACTTGGTGCAACTTCCAAAGAGGCAATTGCAGAATATATTGTAGATTGGATAGATTCTATGTAAATAAAGACTATTTTAGCTTTGACAAAGATGAAGAGGGTCAGTTTTGTTAATGTTTAACAGCGTCGGTTGATCCTTCCAGCTCATGTTCATTGAGAGAGTATTAAACTGAATGTAGTCTTCGACTATTCATTTAATACTCATTATTTCGTGTCTTATATTCTGGCCGACATAAAAGTTTTCTTTTGTTATTTATCTATTAAAGGTCGACATTTGTAAAAGGATTTTCTTAGTTATCAAGGCCGACCCAATTTAAGAAATATTTGAGATTTCTTAGAGGCCGACTTGATGGATTTTAAGAGAGGCGTCTCTCTCCTTCATTAGTATATATTGGCGATTATCAGCAGTTCGATATCCACCAAGTTCTATAGTGCGAACTTATCATCAGGTGTGAATACAAGATACAGATCCAACACAGTTCGACATATGACTAAATGTGATCACAGCCGATGCAAGTTTGCTCATGATCTAAGTCTGAACACAGATGATAGTGAAGTGCGAACATAAAAGCAGAGTTCGGTTATTTCTGTTTTATATCTTCAAGGGAGAATATATCTTCAGGTTTGAATATATTAAGTGAAGAGCGAATTCAAGATACAGGGAAAATATATATAGCGATATGACTCTAATCTGTGCGAACCTTATGAAGTATGAAGATCATACAGTTCGAAGACTTACCAGTGCAAAGCTTCATGACAGTGCGAACTCAGCCGATGTCTATATGCGAATATGTGAAGTACGAATTCACCAGATCTGAATCATCTTGAGATGCGAATATATAATCAGATCAAAGGGAGATCATAAGCCAGAGCGAAGTTACAGGTTTCAGTTTCTGTCAAGCGTGCTTGAAGTCTGAGAGCTGAAGACCTTCAATGCTAAGTGATTATTTTTGGATCTGTATTCTAAATACTCTCAGGGGTGATCTAAAGCTTATTATCTGTCATTCCTTATTGACACTGAATATCGGTCTTGTGTTAGACCTGACTGTAATTGTGAAATTGCCACTATTGCATCAAATATAAGAGAGATCTTTGTTGCTGGGTTTTTCTCCCTCAAGAGGAGGGTTTTCCCAGGGTATATGCTGTGTTATATTGTCTGATTTTGAATTATTTTTGTGCATTTACTTCTGATCATAAAATTCAACAAGTTTATTAAAGTGTACCCCTATACTTTGTCTGATCACCACCCCATTTTAACAAAACTCCTCTTAAATAAAAGGGCCAATAGGGACCCCAAAAGGGAAAACATGTTCAAACTTAACACCAACCTGCTTAGAGATGAAAATTTCAATGATGCAATCTTCACTCTATGGGAGATTAATCGATGGATGCATAAGGATGAGACTATGATTGAAAGATGGGAGCACAATGTGAATGGTTGGAAGGCTATTTATCAAACTGTTGGAAAAAAAAGAGCCATGGACGGTAGGCAAAAAGAGTTGCAGCTACACAAAAATCTGCTAAACGCTAAATACAATCTCCAAAATGATCCAACTAATTTAGTGCTCTCAAGAGAGACTAATCTAATCGAAGAGTCAATAAGAAGAACCAAACCAAAAGGATTCAAGGGCTAAGAGTGAGAGCAAAAATAAACTGGTTGAAGAATGGGGATAGAAGAACAAAATTCTTCTTCAATCCACTAAAAAGTAAGGGGGCAAAAAAAAGTATTGAAAAGACTTGGGAGGATGACAATGCCATAATGTATCAAGAATAGATCAAAGAGTCCTTTAATTTCTATAATAACTTGTTCTCTTCAGAAGGTAACAACAGGGACACCCTCAAGGCAAGGGACCTATGTAAGTAGATTATCCCAAAGAAGATAACAAAGGAGCAGGCTGCTGGTCTGGAGAAGGAAATCACTAGAGAGGAAATTAAAGCTGCCATCCAATCTTTAAACAATGATAAGTCCCCAGGAGCAGATGGCTTACCAATGGAGTTCTACAAGCAAAATGTGGAGTGGAGCAGTGATGATCTTCTTCAGTTATACAAAGAAGCTGTTCTACTTGGGTCCTTGGGGAAGAACATCAATAAAGGGATAATCAAACTATTACCGAAGGAAGGGGGCAAAACTCCACTAAATAATTGCAGGTCTATTACGCTACTAAATGTCTCCTACAAGATATTGGCCAAAGCACTAGCAAATAGATTGGTAAATATCCTATACCAAAAATTATAATTAATACCCAAACTGGCTTCATTAAGGGTAGATACATCTTGAAAAACTTGATAACTAGTTGGGAGGCCATGAATTGAGCCAAACTTTCCAATTAGAAGGTGGCAATGTTTCTCTTGGACTTTGAAAAAGCTTATGATAGGGTTGAATGGGACTTTGTGCTCTTGGCACTAAATGCCTTTGCGTTCCCTAACAAGTTTTGTCAACTTGTAAGGACTCTCTTGAAGGATGTTGTGGCACAGATTGGAGTAAATGGCTCATTGACCAAAGAGTTCACACTAGAAAGGTCAATTAGGTAGAGCTGCCCCCTTGCTCTTGCCCTATTTGTAATTGCCTTTGATGCAATTTTTTACCTCTTAAGAGAGAGTTTTGCCTCTCCTAGAATTAAAGGCATTTCCCTCCCCAACAAGGATGAACTTTTAAATCTGTAGTTTGTAGATGACACAACTATCTTCATGGGACTTGAGGAAGAGAATATGGATGCCCTAATGGTAAAATTGAACATATTCTGCAAAGCTTCAAGGGCTAAACTATTGAATTCTAAGTTTCTTATGTTGGGATGGCAAGATGCCCCACCAAGTTGGTTAGGAAAATTTGGATTTCAATGGGGAGGCCCCTTCAAACAAGTAAGGTACCTTGGAATCCCATTTGCTGTGAGCCCATGCCTTAAAGGCATGTGGCAATGGATTAAAGGAAAAATAGAAAATAAACTTGATAAATGGGATAAACGCTACCTTTCATTGGCAGGAAGGATGCAAGTATGCCAAAAGATTCTTGCATCCTACAGTTTATATTATTCCTTTGTGTGGTTATTCAATAGTGTTGGCGTTACAATTCACACCTTTGGAGTGCGTATTGGCAACAAATAACTATGCATAGTATTAACTGCTCTTCAAATTAGGATGGGAAGCTCCCTCTTTTGCTATTATTGCATAAAGAGTAAAGTGATCTAAGTTTCCTATATTTTTACTCAGTGGCAAGGCACAAGGGTGATAAAACTCAATGCGTTGCAGCTAAGGTTTTCTCTGGTTTCTGCAGATCTTAACTACAACTAGGATAAACTATCCTACCTCCTCAAGTAAAACAGAGGGGGAGGGTTTAATTGCGTCTTTGTACGTCGAACTCATCTTCAAAATTGGCGGAAAGTAGGCTTAGTTGATTGAAGTTGTCTATTTTGAAGGCCTCTTCGTGTCTAAAACGTGAAGATGAGTTCGACGTACGTAGACGCAGTTACAGCTGGTTCAGACTTCCACAAATTGCTGACTTCTTGTCAGAGGATGTGGAAGGGATGTCCGATGATGATGGGGAAGTTATTCTTCCCTCGTTCTTCATAGATCAGGTTGACTCACAACCACTTCAAGCTATGGATTGGTATGCCAAGGAAAATACGTCCATTGAGGAAAGAACAAGTAGAGTTGTCAAGAACAACTAGCTCTACTTGGACAATAAAAGGACACAAAATGTAGTTATTCCAGATACAGAGCCGCCACCGGTTGATACTTCACTACCTTCCACGTCAAGAGCAAAACTCAAACAAAAGACATGGAGTGACCCTTGTAAAGGAGAGCAACATGTGGAGATAGCCACAAACACAGTTGAGCTAGTGATGAAAACAGTTATAGCTAAGACAGTACCAGAGATGGAAGTAGAGCCTCTCATTCCTCCACCACCACAACAGTCGCGATCCATATTGACTTAGAGCCGGATTCGCCACCACACGACACTGCAACACAATCCTACTCGTCAGGAATCCACGGGACTAGCATCTATCCTTCTAGCAAGGCTAGTCAAGATTCATCTTGGCTTGAGAATCTCCTAGGAAGGAAGAGAAAGAGGTCGTCCTACCAACTGGACTTCTCAAAATTTGACCATGTCCATCAGGACATGCTAGAGAAGAAGCTCAAGAAGCAAGTCCATGTGAGAAAGAATGCTAACAATGAGATTGTCATTGAGACCGCTGCACCACCTGAAGATAGAAATGCAAATGAGGTAGAAGTTGATGACTTCACCTTATTGAAAGTCAACCTTGGCCAGAGCACGCGTTAGGTTGAGGTGGATCTCTTTGAGGTTGCGTCAGTGAGCATCAAAGAAAGTGGTGAAGGATGGTGAAGACAAAGTAGCCCTAAAGGTTGAAAACCAACAGCTGCGATTGTATATCTCCAACTTGATGCATGGTACATCGGACGTCACTACCTTGCTTCCCCAGATGCTGGAGCTCCCCGTAGAACAAAATCAGCTAAGTCAACTGATTCTATATGGAAAGCACTTGAGAGATCAAGTGGAAGAATTTGTCATCGGGGGCCAAAGTATACTTGTAGAGCTGTATCAGCTAAGGTACATAGCCCATGACCTTTGCGCAGAGATTCAGGAATCAGAGCAAGACATAGTAGAGAGCAGGCCTAAAGATGAGATCACTATCTTAGACTTGCAGATGGTATACAATTCAGTTACTACAAGGGAGAACAAGCAATGTCTTCACACTTGGAAAGAACAACTTGCATACAAAGTGAAAGCTTATGATACAAACTTTGTGTAATTGATTGAGTACAGACAAATCGTGGCAAGTGTTATCAAATTCGTAAGAATGTTGGTAACATCTATCCCTTGCCTATACCAACATGAAGGAGGTGCATACGTCGAGCTAGCTAAGGTACAAACATAGTTTTAGGATCTCATCTATAGCAGTTTTTGCGGTGATCCTATTGGTTGCAGGTTAAGTCAAATTGCAGCCATGTCAGCAAAAATTGATGATGCAGCTGCAAAGAATATTGAATACTAGGAGCAAGTTGCGAGTGGCGAGGAAATGTTGGGACGACACGTCATCATCTTGCAAAGTATCAGTTGTCCAGATGCAGAGGGAGTCAACGACTGGTTAGAGGAAATGATGACTCGAGTTGATGAGGTGTAAACACTCAATTAGGACGTCCTACCCCTCCAAGATAACATTTATGACATAGGAGTTAACTTGATGCTTCTTTCCAAGTTAACTCACTGTCCTACTAATTGTGCGTGTTTATTTTGGAGGCACTTTTGTATATTAGAGTTCTCTTTTAGTTTAGATTCTTTAGAATTAGTTAACTGAAATAGACTTTCCAGTTAACTGTTAGGTTACCTAATTTTAGACATAGGAATAAATCTTGTAGATTGGAAAGAACTAAGTGTTAACTCAAGGAGACTTTAGGGTTCCTTACACCTCTGAGCTTCTATAAATAAGAGCATCCTTGCTCATTATTGTTTAACTTTTTTTACTACACAAAATTGCTACGTCATTGTGCCATCAAGCTTGCAAGTCAATATCTATTCACTCTTGGATGAGAGTTATTTGGTTTGATCGCATATTGTATGATTTCGTACCTTTGCTGTCCCAAATCTTTGTAAATTGTTGAATGAGTTTGAAGAAATAAATCAAAGAGCAATGTGCCATTTGATCCAAAGTTTCAAGATCTATCAATGTTTGTTTTTATAATCTATTGTTTCAATCTACACCTTGGACAGGCATTGTCACCTCCTTGGGAGTTTGGAGATTAATGGTTATCGTTTGATGTTGTTTTATGATCTATATTTCAGTCTACACCTCGAACAGGTGTCGTCACCTCCTCGGGAATCTTGATATCTAGTTCATTGTTCTGTGTTGTTTCTAGTAATCTACATCTTAGCCTACACCTCGAACAGGTGCCGTCACCTCCTTGGGAATCCTGAGATATAGCTTACCGTATGAGTGTTTGCTTGCATAAGACTTTATTCCAGCGGAGATCTAAATGTTCAGATCCTTCGGATGCATTTTGAGAGATAGTTGGTTCAAGTGATCCAACCATTCCCCAAATATTGCTCCTACACCCCCTCGCTCTGTTTTACTTGAGGAGGTAGGATAGTTTAGCTTGGTTGTAGTTAAGATTTGTAGAAACTAGAGAAAACCTTAGCTGCAATGCATTGAGTTTCATCACCCCTGTGCCTTGTCGCTGAGTAAAAAGATAGGAAACTTAGATCACTTTACTTTTTACGCAATAGCAACAAAAGAGGGAGCTTCCCTTCATAATTTGAAGAGCAGTTAATACTGTGCATAGTTGTCCATTGCCAATACGCACTCCAGAGGTGCAAATTGTAACGCCAACAAACGAATATCAAGTAAATGAAATACATAAAAAAATCAGATGCTTCCTTTGGTTAGATGGTAGGGGTAATAAAAAACAACTTAGTAAAGTGGTAATGGTGTTGTGCGGAGAAAGGCATTGTGGTTTTGGGACTAAAGGATTTGAAACTTCATGGGATGGCTCTAGCAGTCAAGTGGATCTTGAAATCCCTGGAGGGAAATGAACCTTGGAAAGTGCTTATAAGGAATAACATTTAGTTAGTTGTGCCCAAACAAGCAAAATCATGGAAGTCACTCCCATTCAGTGACTTGATAGCTGGCAAATTTCCAATAGTACCTGAAGGATATGCAGTCTTCAAGAGCATATGGAAGGCTTGGGAAAATATCATTGAAAAAATTAGTAACAGGGATATCCTAGCCAACAATCAAAACCTTCTTGAAAATAGGTCCATATGGTGGAACCTTAAGCATAAAGATAAGCCCCTAGCTCTTATGCAAGGATGCTTAGTGAAAATTTGGGCAGCGAAAGGTATAAATATCTTTAAGGACATTTTGTCTGATGGCCAAATCAAAACTTGGGCATGCCTTAGTAGTGAATATAGCCTCTCCCCTTATAATTGGAGAACATACTCCATACTTAGAGGAGCCTATGAGGTGCTTCAACTACCTTAGAGGGTGCACTGAAGAAAAAGACTGTTATAAACTATTTAAATGGAAAGATGGTACACTTTTTCATATGAGAAGCTGAAAAATTTAAAGATTATTTACAAATCCTTAAACAATAATAATGATGTGTTTGATTATCTTTATCAGAAATGGAATCTCAATCTCTCACTAATAGAAAGTGGTAGAATGTTTTTATGAAAAATTGGTCTAATTGCATTGAGCCAAAAAAAGCTTGTTTCAAATGGTTATTAATTCTTCAAAAGATACCTTATAGATTAATCATTCTGATATTGTCTTGTGCAGTTCTTGTAGGCAACCTAAAACTGTTAAGCATGTTTTCTTTGAATGTCTTTATGCAAAAGAGGTTTGGAATTTATTTTGTTTTAATCTCAAAGGCTAGAAAGGTAACATAAAATGGATTGAAATTTTACTTGGCAATGTGGAGGGTCTAGATAAAGAATGTAATTTATTCTGGCTAATTCTTACAATTGAAATTTTGTGGCAAATTTGGATCAAAAGGAATGAGGAAAAATTGCATGGTGTCAAGAGATCACTTATTGAGTTTTATAAAAAACTCATCTTTCACAATGTTGTTGTGCAGGTTAGTTTAACAATGGAAATTTCTAGGCACAAATTCCTAAGGCTGCTAGAGGATGGCACGGTTCGAGTTAACATTGAGGAAATCAAATATGGGCACACTTGGGACTTCAATAAGGAGAAAAACATTCCCCTTCTTAAAGGAATGATAGAGCTTTTAAAGAGCTACAATAAGAAGAATGAAAAACAAAACAAGAAAGAAAGACACAACAGAAGATTCCATATCAATGAAGGTTCACATTTTGGTGTTGAAGCGGTCCGTTCTAATGAAGAACTCTTAGGCAATGACCCCCCCAATTGGATGGGTGGAGTAGGAAACTATTAAGATGCTAGAGCAGATTGATTTCAGATAATCAAATTAATATTATTCACATGAAAGAAAGAAAGAATATAGAGAATACAAAGTTATAGATCCAATAATCACGGTTATGTGATTATAGACATAACAAAAAGAAATCAGATTATCACGGAGACGTGATTAGACATAACTGAAAGAAAACAGAAGCATTAAAATAGGAACTACGTCTAGTTCTAATACTCTCCCTTAATGTTTAATCTATCAACTACACCAAGATGCCCCCTAAATCTAACAGACTTATTCGGGCTCAAAGACTTGGTGAGAATATCAACAGTTTGATCCTTTGTCGGAACATACTGCAATGCTATGGATCCGTCTTCGACAAGCTGGCAAATGAAGTGACAATGAAGATCAACATGCTTTGTCCATTCACGAAAGACTAGATTCTTGGCAAGTTTCAACACCCCTTGATTATTGCAATATAAGGGGGAAGGGCCTGCTTGAGACATTTGCATGTCCGTGAGCATCCTTCGAAGCCAAACTGCCTCACAAGCTGCTTTAATAGCTCCTCGATTTTCTGCTTCAGTCGAGGAGAGAGCCACTGCCTGTTGCTTCTTGCTGGTCCATGTAACTACACTTGTACCCAAATTGAATACATATCCTGAAGTAGACTTCCTGTCATCTACAAAACTTGCCCAATCTGAGTCTGTATAACCAATCAGCTTTGGATCTTTGCATCTTTGCACCTCCCATATAAAATGCCAAGGTCAGAAGTGTCTCACATATCTCAACACACGCTTTGCTACAACCCAATGTTCAACTTTAGGGACTGACATGAAGCGAGAGATGTAGCTCACTGCAAAGCTAAGGCCAAGTCTATTGGCAGCGAGATAAATGAGGCTTCCCACAAGTTGCCTGAATTTTGATTCGTTCTCCACAGGTGAATCCAATTGAGTTGATAACTTCAGCCCTCTCTCCATAGGTGTAGATGCTGGTTTGCAATCTGTCATCCGAAATTTGTCCAACAAGCTCTTGACATACTTCGACTGTGAAATGAAGGTATTGCCAGTAGACTGCCAAACCTCTATACCGAGGCAATAATGGAGGAGTCCCAAATCTGTCATGTCAAATGATTGATTGAGATTATGTTTGATTTCCTCAATCAAATGATCTGAACTGCCAGTAATGATTAAGTCATCAACATGGACAACTAGAAACAAGATATTGACATACAAATTAGAGTTAGAAGGACTTCCCTGAAGGCCATGATCAATAAAGTACTGATCAATCTTCATGTACCAAGACCATGGTGCCTGCTTAAGGCCGTAGAGTGCTTTGACCAGTTTGCATACCTTGTGTTCTTGACTAGCAACCTTGAAACTAGGAGGTTGCTTAGATTCAGAATATGTGCCAAACACGTTTCTTCAGTTCAATAGAATGGTCGCATCAACAGAGATGGACCAAAACACGCACAGAGAAATCACGAGAAATCACACAAAACAGATGTAACTCAACACCCGATCAAAACGACTCTTCATGAAACACCAGACACCGAACACTAAAGAGCAAATCGTACGCACACGAGAAGAGAATCTCTCAAGAGGACTCTTCATGCGAGCACCAGACACTCGATGGGATGAGTTGTATGCATAGAAAGTGATGCAACTTAGAAGAGAAAAGCCGATTACCAAATGGAAGTTCCCAACGTTGCTCGAACAAGAGATGTGAAGACTCATAGAGACGTGAGTATCATGAGTACACACAAAAGCATGGGAGGATTACCATATCGATTAGCCGCTCTGATACCATATTAGGATGCTAGAGCAGGTTGATTTCAAATAATCAAATTAATATTATTCACATGAAAGAAAGAAAGAATATAGAGAATACAGAGTTAGAGATCCAATAATCACGGTTACGTGATTATAGACATAACAGAAAGAAATCAGATAATCACAGAGATGTGATTAGACATAACTAAAAAAAAAACATAAACATTAAAATAGGAACGACGTCTAGTTCTAATAGAAACATACGTTGAAAGCAGGGCTGAATGACATGCCTCAGAATGTTAAATTGTTATTTTACTATTAGTAGTATACCATAGGCTTTTGAAATATCAAATGAGTGTTTTATTGAAGGATGTTTTAACTAAATTTTGTAACCAGTGATGGAAAAGCTTATAGATTAGCGGTTTTGTGCATAATGCATCAAAAAACACTATGTATATTTTTTGTGCCATATCTTTAATTAAAAAAAGAGAACATCAATGACTTTACCTATAGATTCATTAATGGCCTCTCAACATCCTTTCTTGGAGACACCCTTTGTCCAAGTGGAAGATCTTACTCCTTCCCACAAAAGAGGCCCATTGGATAATGCATTTCAAATTGAAGCAAGAGACATTGCAGAGGAAAAAGTTGCACGTTGCATTTATGCCAATGGTCTTCCTTTCAACTTGGTGAGAGCACCATATTGGCATGAAATGGTGGTAGCAATCAATAGTGCACCTTTTGGTTTCACAGGTCTTGGGTATGAAAAGGTACGCACGACCTTATTATCAAGAGAATTTTTTTTTGTAGAGACATTGTTTAAACCAATTAGGGATTCTTGGATTGAAATAGGAGTGTCTATTGTTTCTAATGGATGGGAATATTGCAAAAACCAACCTTTAATAAATGTTATTGCAGTGTCCCCCAAAGGGGTGATGTTTTTGAAGATAGTTGATTGTGAGGGGCAAATCAAGGATGCAAAATTCATTTCTAAAATCCACATTGAGTCCATAGAGATGGTGGGTCCTGAAAATGTTATTCAAATCATTACAAACAATGCAAAAAATTGCAAGGCTGCAGGTGCTATGGTTGAGGAAAGCTATGAACACATTTTTTGGACACCATGCATTGTACACTCCCTTAGCTTGGTGATGCAAGCAATTGACACTCAAATAGAGTGGGTGAAAGCTATATACCAAGAGGGTGAGGAGATCCAAATGTTTGTGACAAACCACCATATGTCATAGAGCATTTTTAGGACTTTCTTGAATTTGGAATTGTTGAAGGTAAATTTAATTTAATTATTTAATTTATTTTTTAATTTTATTTATGCCATGTATACTTACATTATATATTTTAATGTGTTATTAACTTATGTTTTACATGATCCTAGGTTGCTGATACCTGATTTGCAATTCACACAGTCGTTTTGAAACGACTTGTGAAGGTGCGAGAGGCATTGTGTGCCATGGTTATTAGCAACCAATGGAGTATTTGGAAGCAATTAAGTTTAGAGAGGGCCTATAAGGTCAAGTCATTGATCCTAGATGATGATTGGTGGGCTTATGTGGACTATGTCTTGAGTTTCATTGAGCTTATTATGAGTATGATTAGGCTTGCTGATACAGATTGACCATGTTTGGGGGAAATCTATGATGGCATTGACTCCATGTTAGAAAAAATAAAGGTCATAATAGCACAAAATCCGAGTGAACCTGAAGAATTTTTTTTTCAAAGTGACCATGAACACACCATTGCATCTCCTCGCATATGCATTGTCTCCCAAATACTATAGTGCATAAATACTTGCTTTGCCAGGGAGAACTCCATATAGAGATAGTGAAGTTGCTAATGGGTACAAGTGGGCATTCAAAAGACTCTTCTCAGATCCAGAAGTGGTGGAAAATGTTAGGAAAGAGTTTGGCATGTTCATCTCAGGACGAAATCATAGTATTTGTGCTCTTCAAGACCAATACAATGTAGACGCTCGTACATGGCATAACTCCATGTGCAAGATTGTTTGTTCCTCCAACCTCTTGCAATCAATATTCTATCACAAGTAATTTTTATTTTTTATTATTTAACATTTGTATTGTAGACTTTAGTACTTGCCATTCTTTAATTTATTTTGCATTTTTTATTTTTAAATTTTAAGTTGTTTTGGTTTTCTCTCCAATTTCATCAAGTAGCAAGTTCTTCTTTAGCTGAATGGAATTGGAGTACATACTCATTTATCCACTCAGTGAAGCATAACCAGTTGGTTGCAAAAGAAGTAGAAGACTTGGTTTATGTCTATTTCAACTTGCATCTTCTATCACATAAGCAAGATGACTGCAAGGAAGCTTCAATGAAGCATTGGGACATAGCCCTTGAGTGTGCCAACTTGGATGCATCTATTGCAGAGCTTGCCAGTGTCACTATAGATGATGATGACGAGACTCGTACACATGATGCACCTAGTACGAGTGGTAATGCATTTGCTTGTGGTTCAAATGATGTTGATCCAAGTGATGACCTTGATCTAGATCCTTTTGATGATCGATGAAGATTGAAGACAATTATACAAACTTTTGATTGTATTTATTTCAATTTTGTAATTGTAAAGATTTTCATTTGAATCGTGACTCTAGACATATATGATATATGACATAATATTGAAATTTTGAACTATCAATTGGCATTTATCTTTATCATAACCATTGATCAATGATTTAGTGATGATTGATGAAGTACCATACTATCAACTATCAAGTGTATTTACAATTATATATTTTTATTTTTTTGCATATATATATATTATAACAGCCATACCCAAATGTATTGTACCCAAGGAAAAATTTTTCCGTACCGGCATACCTGTATTTCGTACCCGATCCTGTACCAGAACTGGCAACTTATATTTTTTGATGATGCTCTTTCCATTTATTCTTGTCTTGCTGACACTGCCGATTGATGTTGCATTTGTTCATGTCTCCTTTTTTTGAGAGTTGAAAGATTTGTATCTACATTGTTGTTTTTTCTAGTTCAAACTTTAATCTGTTATTGAAATGCATGATGACAGCACCTGTACTTTTTAATCTATGCAAGCTTTATTTATGTCCTATCCAATACTGCTTGATATTTCTGAATTGGGTACTAAAATTCTGCCTTGAACATTTAAAAAGCATAATTACATAATAAGAATGGATTGTTATCTAAGAAATTGTTTTCCTTGTATAGGTACAAATTTATTGTGGTTTTTCTTTGAAACCAGTAATGAATATATCTGTGGTTAAATTGATGCTAACTGCAGGCTGAAAGCAATGCACGCTTTGTGAGGTGGTCAGATGGCAGTATGCAGTTGCTTATTGGAAATGAAGTGCTTGATATATCTGTTCAAGATGCAAGACGTGATAATGCTCATCTATTTTTACGCCATGGAAAGGTATGTTGACCTGAAAACTCTTTAAATTTGAGATTAAAATTTTTAAACATTTCCAAGTAGCAAATTAGCTTATTTTCCACTCTGAGAAATGATTTTAATGTACCTCCAAGTCCGTTTTGGTGAAGCTATGGTTGAATTATGAATTCCAGTTAAAATATGGTGTATTATTTCAAATTTTCAACAAATTATCTTATTCATATTTGCCATTAAACAAAGATTTTTAGATCCTTTGAAATAAGCTATCTGTTCAAGGTGTGAAGATATGGGAGGGATGAGATATGGTTGATTTTAAATATTTTGATTTTCTGCTAATATCCTTTTCGATCAGGGAATTCTGCAATCTCAAGGGCGGCTACAGCATAAGATGAGATTTATGCCATCTTCTTTATCTTCAAAGTCACACAAGTTGTTGACTGCTCTTGTTGATTCTCGACATAAGAAGAGTTATAAAGTGAAAAATGTTATAACAAACACAGATCCGGAGAGGGAGAAGGAGGAAAAGGAAAAGGTATTAAACCGTTTTTCATTTAACATGTATTGTATGAGGTAATCTATTTCCAATTTTCAAATGTAATATGAAATCTTTAAGTTCTTCAAGATAATCAAAATCATGCATAGATGTAAAATAATTCTTAATCCAATCAACTTTGAAGAAATGAGTAAGGGAAATAAAAAAGTAGAAATCTTACAATAGATTTTTGTCTGCTAGCTAAATCTTGGATACTTTTGCAGGCTTTGGAGCAAAGAATCAGAAGCAGAGAAGATCTTCATCGAAAGCAGGAGAAAATTAGCCGCAAATATGCACCTGTTCGTGAGAGGGAGCCACAGCTTTCCCCAGGATATTTGGAGGAAGCACTGGAGGTGACTTGTTAATTGATTAAGGCTTTGATTTTGATTTTGATTTCGAATTTAGGCATGCCTCAATTATGTGAGATTGAGTTAGTGAACAATATTAGTAGACTGCCTTTTTGTTTTGAACATTTTGAAACCAAGGATATGCAGTCTCATATGTATCAAGTTGCAAAGTGTTTCTGTAGTTAAAATATATTTTTCGTGCTTTTTGATATTAATTGAAATGTGTTTTTCAGTAAATGCAGAGTTGTATAATTTGTAGATGGAAATCCGATTAAAGAGGATTTCTATTGATCTTAGTATGTGTGGCTGTTTCTTGCATATTTTTTATCTCCAGAGTTGTGAGAGTAATATTCTGTATTTTGTTAATTAGGAAGATGAAGTGGATGGATATGCTGAGAACCGAAGAGGGCATGCTCGTCGTTTCCAAGAGGAATTAGAAGCAGAAGGCAGAGCTGAGACACGGATAATCAATGCTAAAAAGGTATTGTGGACTGAAAATTCGTTTTCTGATAACATAGGCTAGTGAATTCTCATGTCATACAGTAAGAGCGTAAGTTTCTTGATTCTTCTCTTACTGGAATGAAGTAGATCTAAGCACTGTGGGCAATGGATTCTTTATGTACAGCACAGTAGAGACATTATATGCCGATGAACAAGATATTACAGATTTTCATGTTTCTATTTTTGTGACTTTGTCATTTTTGCAGATTTTTTTAGATGTATATATCTTCATCAACTAGATATTACAGATTCTCATGTTTGTCTTATTGTCTTATTATACTATCATGTAGATATTTTATCTTTCTATACAAGATGTTAGTTGCATTATATGCTCATCAACTAGATATTATAGAGTCTTGCGTTTCTTTTTTTATCTTACTATAGTATTTTTTAGATCTTTTATGTGAAATTAATATCGTATAGTATTATTCATCATGATTTTGCTTTAAATGCAGCAACCACCTTCAAGAGAGCGTCCACCTAAATATTCTAGGGATAGGCGTCCTGTACGACCTTCTAGACGTGAAGCTGAGGAAGCCATGTCAGATGAGAGCGAAAGAGAGGTATCTGAGTATGAGAGTGAGGGCCTTGAGGATGAGGAAGAACCTGTTCAAGATGATGTTGAGGAGCAGGAGGCTGAAGAAGAGGAGCTTGAGGTACAAGAGGAAGAGGAGGATGAAGTGCAGGAGGATGAAGAAGAGGAGTCTGAGGTATGGAAGTACCTTACTTTTTTACTTGGAAAATGATAAAATTGTATCAGCAGCAACTTTCAGTTTTGGAACTGCATGTTCCCTCCAATTTTGACAATGCATGGGTTTGGTTTATGTTGTTTACATTTAAAGCAAGTACATTACATGCAAATGGCAAGTTTCAGTTGTATTAAATTATTAATATTGTCTTATTTTTTATGTAGCACTAAATTTCAATTTTACTGTTTTGTACAGGAGGATGAAAGGGAAGGAGATAAAAGAAGGAGACGAGAGAGAGATGAATCTCCTTTGGAGGAGTCACCCCCGCGTAAGCCTGCCCAGCGCAGAAGGGTGGTTGTTAGTGAGAGTGACGAGGACTAAGTAAACTATAATTTACTGGAAAATATCTAGGTAATGTATCAAGTTTGTTGTTTATTCCATTCCAAATTTGAATTATACATAAGCAGAATGTGCTTGGTTTCATGTTTGTACAATATAGTTATAGATTCCTATCAGCACATTCATGATTGTGTTTTGGCATCTGTATTTTTTCATCCTTCCAAATTAGCATTTGTGAGATTATTGGAATTTTCAGGTTCAGCATAATAATCATGAAGGCAAAATTATTTTGGATCCATATTTAATTGGATTTTCACTGGACAAGTGGCCGCAGCGGATCAATGATGTGAGTTTTACAGGCTGTTGGGTTCTGCCACATCTTTGTTTGTTGCAATGTCCTGGAGTAACCAAACACATTCACAAATACATGATAATTAATGACTTGTGGTGTATATATACATTTTGATTATATTTAATAATAAGTCAAAAGTTTTGTTTGATGAATGTTTAATACCAAAATGTGAAAGTTAATAATATCTTTGAGATTATTCACTTCAATTTTGTTGGGAAAGTTGTGTTGTAAACCTTGCATGATAATAATAATGTTAATAATGTAAAACATTTAATTGTGGTGCATCTAGAGATGTAGATACAACATGGGATAGGCATTCAAGACACTTGCATGTTGTATGGGACATTAGTTAAATATTTAATGTGGGAGTTACATTGGGATAAATATTTGATGTGGGAATCACTTCATGCCCAATATATAATTTTGGGGTCATGTTTTAGTGAGTTCATGGTTTTGAGACACATGGTTTATGTAATACCACTAAGTGGTTTTATGCAAGCTTGTTCTATAAGAGCAAATGCATGAATAACTTTTGAGGTTGGCTTGTTGCCTAGAGGTTGGTTGAGCATCTCTTGTAGGTTGCATATGTGATTACAAGAGGCATGGATTGGGATGTTTGGCTACATGGTTCTTGTTTGCTTGTTCATATGGAGGAATGCAATTGAGTTGCTTGATGTTTCAAAAGCTTTGCATGGAGACTTTGCAAGTGTATTATAATCTTGTTCTTACTATAATACATTTGAGTTGAATGGGAGTTTTTGGAGGCTAGTTTTTTAACCTTTGAAAGGGTTTTCCCAGGGTACATCTAATGTTAATCTTGTGGATGTACTTTGATATGTTTTTGCATTATGTTTTGCATTTGTTTTTCTCATAAGGGCTATGTGGAAGTGATATATTTTGCTGCAATTTCCTTTTAGATTTTGTATCTTCTATGAAAAGTATTTTCTTATTTATACCGAGTTAAATGATTAATGCATTGAATTCAAATTTTTGAGATTCAGATTCAGCGAAACCTGGGCAAGTTGATTTTTGACTCTGACCCTACTTGTTAAAAAAACTCAGTGAAAACAAAGTTAAAATCACCAAAATAAAATAAAAATTAAGAGAACATTTATTATTTTGCACTCTATATCAAATCAACTTCAAATATACAGAATAATAATCAATTATGTCTACCACACACACACACATATATATATATCCACCAAGAAGCAAATCATGTGATATTGAATGTTGAACTTGAAACTTCAAAGCTGATATGAAGGAAGAATTGCTCTTATATTCATTAATTTTTCTCCTGTACACTAAAAATGGATTAAAAATCCATGTAGATAGTAAATCAAAATCATAATAAGATCAAAATAATGTTGGGAGGAGCCACCACTCTTGCCAACACTAGATGCATGATGTTGAACGTCGTGATGCTTTATGTGCTTCATGGAAGTAGCTTTAATCATTCCACTTGCCAAAGAGGTAACAAGATCAAT
Source organism: Sequoia sempervirens (assembly GCA_007258455.2). Lineage (NCBI taxonomy): Eukaryota > Viridiplantae > Streptophyta > Pinopsida > Cupressales > Cupressaceae > Sequoia > Sequoia sempervirens. The sequence continues at coordinate 17,636,920 of VDFB02000002.1, read as the reverse complement.
ATCAACAACTTGTTTGTCCTTGGCTGCATGCACTTGCTCCTTCTACCTCGGACCTACAAGCTTCACCTTATGATTAGCTTGATTGACCCATGCTTGATCCTCCTTTGTAAATACAAGGTAGTCATCCTCGATAGTCTATTAAAATCTTGAGATCATATTTGTTCTATGTTTTTGGGATGGGGATGGTAAGGGATGGGAGGCCTATCTTTTGGGGATGGCAAGTGAAAAAGTAGGGAAAATTAAAAAATATAGAAAATTTCAACTATCCATATCACAAGGCATTAACCATACTTATGAGATAACCTTACTACATATCATTAGAGCTAAATTGAAAACTCACATGAGAGTTGACATACAGAGTAACAAAATTCATTGTTTTCATTGGCAATGTGTGTATACCACAAAACGTAGGAAGGCTACAACTACAAAATGACAAAATATAGAAAATCCAAAAAACATATACCAACCAGATCCGCTGTTGCTATGACTTATCTTTATCTGCACAAAAATCAAATTTTTGAGTTTGAGTCTCCACAACATTATTTCCCATCATTTTTTGTTTTCTTATGTTAGAATTAATTGTCCTCCAAAAAATATGCATGTGGATGTGCAAGTCTCTGCACAAGTCAATCGATTATTAGATCTACTTGATTCATGTAAAATTCTTTTTTCTTTTTTGTTGGGGTAAAATTGAGTTATGTAAAACCTTGAATCTTTTGAAGCTTTAAAGTTTTGTTGTTTTGCCTTACAAGACTTTGCTTTTTATTATAGGTTTTTCTAATGTTCCTTGTTGCAGGGTTGTATCTTCCTTCATCAACATTGTTGTAAGCTTGATCCTTTCTCTCATCTCAACATTATTTTATCTTTGAATATTCTGACATGTAATTGCCTACCAAATGGTGAATTCATTGAGAAGGAAACAAATGTTTTCCAGTCATTTGCTGGGGTTTCAACTGCTTTGTTTTGATTTAAATATATATTTTTTATTATAATTGTCCTCGGATGTTTTTGAGACATTTCTAATAGGCAAAGGATATGGGGAATTGTTTGGAGAGATGTTCAACGTGTCCTTGAAACAGGACAGGCTATGTCACAAGGTTCAGGTTTGAGTTTGACAACAATAAAATTCGGATGAAATTTGAATAGGGAAAAAAATGTCATTAAATTCGCCTTATATAAATTTGAATTTTTTTAAAAAATATAAATAATAAAAGATAAAATTAAAACAGTATTATGTTAACTTTGAATACATTATAGTAAATTTAAAAACATTATATTATTATAATATAAATATTGAAAAATTTAAATTAAATAATATTAATATATAAATAATAAATATATTAAATTTTATATATTAAATAATAATTATATTATAATTAAAATCTAATTTAAACATTTTAAAATATTAAATTTAATATATCGAGTACAAAAGAAAATTGAAAACAAATTGAAATTATTTAGAAAACAAAAATATAAAGAAATCAAAATTTATTTTAAACAAAAATTAAAATAAAAGCAATCACAACCCTAGGAACAAAGCTTAATTGAAAACTAGTGGTTTGAGCTAGAGGTTTGTGATACAACTAGTCTGTGTTTGGGAATAGGAAAAAAATGACTATTAATTTGCATCATTATTTGAAATTGATTATACTTTATAAGAAATCATTAAAATAGCAAAAAAATCGGAAAATCCTTTTCTCTTTCATTTTAATAACACACCAAAAATACAGTTACATGAAGGTAAGGACAGGGAAGCCAATTTATTCCTGGCAAGGAAGAAGATAGAGAACACGAAATATTGTTTACATTATCGTCCACCTAAATGGTATATCCTTTCTCTTCTATGACTTGGCTTGCTTTTTATCAGTCTCTGGTCACAAACTTGTTTATTTATTAGATTTTTGTCACTTAACAAGAGTTGTAAGATGATTTTAGATGCTTCATATTGGTTTGGAGATAAAGATAGAGGGTCCAATAAAAATGGTGGTTGTTCTTGTGCAAAAAAATTGATTGTTCGACCACATGTTCAGATGGATGAAGTGGATTAATCCATAAGTATATTGCCCATGATTAAGAATGCAAGGAAGAGCACATGCATGTTAGGTTTGAGTTTGTATCGTAAAATTATATTGTGAACATTGTATGGTAAATTATAGGTAGCGTAGATTATAAACATCCAAAGTTCCCACCTAGAGACTCAATTTTAAAAAATATTTTAATAGAAAAATCTAAGCCTTGTTAAATGAATTTTTAGGTTTTTTGTTTCAAGTTTGTCGAATTTTAAACTTCATGGCTGAAATTCGGCAAACCCTATGACTTAAATGATAGGTATGAGGACAACTCATAGAAGTTTTTAGATAAGCAATTGATATTTAGGTTAGTCTAAGGATGTTTTGAAATGTTCCCCAAAAGTGATGGGTACGTGGATGGTTGGAAGACCCCTTAGGATGCTTGTTTATCCTTGTATTTATTAAATCCAATGAGGCTAATTCTTCATCAGTCACTAATCTTCTTGTGTTAGAGACACGATGCAATGAACTAACACAAGATCATTCAACCTTTGTATTGACAACTTATTATCAGTGTTCTATAGGGATGCGCCTCCCGTCAAAATCCTTGCATTTTCGAGACAGCGAATTGGAGGGGATGCTCCCTCATCACCCTACGACTAGTGCCGTTATCTATGGGATGTCGAGGATGTCGGGATGTCCCTGAGATGTCTAAGGGATTCCTAGGAGTCTATTGACCGTCTCTTGTGGCCAAATGGCCTAAAAGTTAATTTAAAAGAAATCAATTTTTTTTGAACTCTGTGTCCAAGGCTGGACCTTAATGGCCTATGGGTACCACTCAAATCCCACAAACTCTATAAAATTGCCTTATATACTCATTTCAATTCATAAAAACAAATCAACAAGAAACTGATAGCTATGAGCGTGAGAGTGAGAGCTGCAAGTGCAAGGGGAAAGAGTGAGTAAAGAGTAAGAGAGTTGAGGAGGAGCAAGAAGAGGAGTGATGCCAAGTTGCCAACTCAAGTTTTTGAAACTAGCATTTTTCGAGCAAGAGGTAGGCTTCTATGACTGATTTTTTAAATTTTAATTAGTTTCATGGTTTATGTTGATATAATCCATAGACATGGCTATATATTGTCATTTATGTTGATAGAATCCATAGACATGGCTGTATATTGTCATCAACATTGATAAAATTCTCATATACCAAGTTGCAAATTTTAATTTTTAAAGTTTAAATTGAATAGTTATTAGTTTAGTTTTGAATTTTGCAATATTTTTTTTATTATACAATAGCAAGCTTTCATATTTTAATTTAAAAAGAGTTTTAAATGTTCAAATTTTTATTTTTTCAAGCTAGGATTATAACTTTTGTATATCCTTGGCTTCGCTTCATATGACTTGAAGTAAGAAAAACAAAAGTGAAATCCTTGGTTGACAAATATTAAGAACAAAGTTTTTTATTTGTATACCCTTTGCTTCTATGCTTCGTGCGACCTAAAGTAAGAAAAACAAAAACAAAATCTTTGCCTTAATCCCTTGCATTATGCATAGTTTGAATTTGAATTTTAAAATTATAAACTTATAAATTTTATATTGTTTATTGTAGTGTCACTATGAGTTCTCATGGCATGAGTGAGGATGAGGTTGAACTTGAGCCTCAACAAGTTGAAGATGATGCTGAAACTAAATCCAATTATGCAACTGATCATTATTGAAATACAGAAGCAGAAAGGGGTGACTGCAAAACCCATACTAGTTCCATTGCAAGTGCAAATATTGATTACCCTTCCAAAGCATTGGAAAAATTTGCTGAGGGCCCTTTGATCCCAAGTCTCCTCTAGGACAATTTGCAACAATTACTTATCCAATTTGGGGCATTTGGGGGCACCAAGTTGTGGAAGTGCCACTTTTGTAAGCTTGAATTTTAGGGCAGCATTACCAGAGTTAATGCCCACCTCCTTCATATTTGAGGAAAAGGTCTAGATTTAGAAGTATGTGAGACGTTGGTAGAAAAACTATAGGGCTTAGATATGTAAGTTATAGAGTGATCTAGGTAGTGAAGACAACGAACTTGCATCTTCTTCTTTGTCTTTAAGGTCAGGGGGTCATCGGAGACAAGGTTCTACTTCTACTACTTTCCAAAGGCCAATTGCACAGATGCCAATTTTTTCTACTTCAAGAGCAACAAAGGCTAGGGGGAAACACAAGATGACAAGTGATGCTCCTAACCCCCTAGCACAATTCTTTAATGTGCAATTGAAGGATGAGACAAATGATGCCATTGGCGAATTGTTGTTTGCCAATGGCATTCCATTCCATGTGGCTTGCTCTCTTTATTAGAAGGAGGTGGTGGTAAAAATAGTAAGGGTAGGGCCATCATATGTGCCACCAGGGGAGACAAAATTGAGGACTACAATCTTGGATAAGAACTATTCCAAGATAAATACATTAATGGAGGAAATGAAGGAATCTTGGGTGACAAGTGGATACACCATAGTCATGGATGGGTGGATAGACATTAGGCATCGTCCATTCATCAATGTCATGGTTACATGTTCAGAAGGCCCTTATTTTCCAGTTGATTGTTTAGGACATCAAAACGATGCTAATTTTTAGTTTCAAATCCTCAAAGATGCTATAGAGGAAGTTGAGCCACAAAATGTGGTCCAAGTAGTGACAAATGTGGCCTATGTGTGCAAGATTGAGGTAGCTTATAGACATATTTGGTTGACTTCTTATGTGGGTGACATGAATAATGCACTTGAGGACATGGGAAAGATTGATTGGATCAAAGCAGTTGTTAATGATACTAGAGATGTGCAAATGTTTATTTGCAACCACCACACTTCACATGCACTCTTTAGGACCTTCTCTAAGAAGGAATTTTTGTAACTTGTAGAGACCAAATATGCATTGTATTTCATTCTCTTGGAGAGTATGCTTGAGTTGCAAGATGCATTGTAAATAATGGTTATGACAATAGAGTGAAATCAGTGGCCTAAGTCCAAGATGGAGCAGTGGAAGAGGGTGAATGATGTGGTGAAGAGTGATGTTTTTTGGGGTGATGCAAAACATGGTCTCCATCATTACTCCAAAGTTCTAAGTGATTAGATATGGGGATGCCAATGCACCTAGCCTTGGAGAGGTGTATGAGTGCATTGATTCTATGTTGACCAAATGAAGGGTGTTGTGCGAGAGGACACCACATTGCAATTCCACAACAAACATATTCAACCAATTATTCATCAGAGATAGGACAAGCTCAACACTCTCTTGGACATGGTTGCCTATGCATTGAACCCTAAGTGGTATGTGTAAAAGCTTCATAGAGTGACATCCATATAGGATGTTGAGGTGAAGGTAGGCCTAGTTCATGGAGGCCATCCAAAAGATCTATGATTCTATAGAGGTTGACATAATTCGTACAAAGTGGACAAAATTTGCCACTCTTAGGGGTTATTCTAAGCAGGCCAAGATGGATAGGGAAATTATGGCATAGGAGAACCCAATTATGTGGTGGGCTATGCATGGGCCAACTTCGATCTCAGAGCTCTAGTTCTTTTGTTGTTGAGAGGAAGTGGTCTCCTTAAGAGAAACATGCTTACCGCTAAGAGAGCAAAGAAGGTTGTGGCTATACATAGTGCCTTACGTCTCATTGATTGCAAGACACATATAAGGAGAGTCCAACATGGAGGTGTGATGTAGAGCTAGAGGAGCCAACATAGGTTAGTGACGTCGTTGCACAGATAGGGTTGGTTGGTATTGGTTTGGAGGAGCTTGACCTTGTGGGGTCCAACAATTCTATTGATGAGGAGTTTGGGGATGATTAGATGCCTCACTTCACTCCATTTTGTTATTTTGAACATTTGTCATTTTAATTATCATTATGAAATTTTGAATATAACTATAAATTTCAAATTCGACATTTTCATTGTTAATGTTCACTTCAAAATTCAAATGTTTAATGGAATCAATGCAATGGGTTTAAGTTTAGAACTTTATTATTTAGTAGCTTTACGAGTTTGCCAAAGTTTCATTTGTAAATTTTATAATTATTCCTTATAAATCTTTTTATAACTTTTTATTCAAGTACTATAGGTATTTTAGCCACCATCCCCTAGGCATACACAAACTTAGGCCCATGGTCCCCTCGTCTCCGAAACCCATACCTCCATCCCCCATCAAGAAAATCCATGGAACTATGCTTATTATAGTTCTTGGTGTGTGCTAAAAAATACTCTAATTGCTCTTACAAACCAAAGCATTGCAATGTTGGCTTAATACTTAATAAACAATCCTCTAGAGATTTAACACCCTTGCACCAAATTTATTTGGTATGCATTTGTAATGAACATTAAAAATGTTACATACATCAAGTCTATTTAAAAATAACCAAATTTCAATAATCAATAGCAACAAATGGAAAAAAATTAAAATCATTGTTTTGTAGAATGCACTTAAAAATTTATAGCAATTTTAGCCAACCTAGATATTCTTGTCAACTTTGAAATGTCTAAATAAAATGGATTACCTAGTGCTTGTTTGTAGATCTTAATTTTGACTTGCGGACATGGCCTATACCCTCTATGTTTGTGTAGAGCCCTCCCATAAGATCCTCACTATTCTTGAAGATGTCAAGGAATTTGAACGTTAGGTTGAAAAAGTACGTACAAGCATGAAGTGGCCTATGAAGTTTTATTTAATGTTATTTAGTGAAATCCCAAAGAGGTTTATTACTGACCTCCTTCCATTATCATTCATTATCCTTTCATGATATATGTTTGTAGTCACAACCCCTTTTCGTAGATAATAAAAAAATATTGATCAAGAAGTTCACTCCCTTTAGCTTGATCAGTGTAAACATATCACATACCACTTCTATCTTGGTCATAGAAAAGTCATATTCCTATTAGCTTGGTCTATGCCCTTATCTATGTAGGCCCTTTCTTTTTGACTATACTAAGAAGAGAAACAAATGGCTCATACACTTAAATCTTAAATGATTGAAAAAGAAAAAAGTTGAAATACTAAAAAGGAAATGAAAAACAACTTATATCTACAATCCTGTTGGAATTCAAAATTCTGTCTCATCAAATACCCACTCAACAACATAAAACCCAAAATTTATTTTTGAGTAGGAAAGACTCGTAAAATTGCTCACTAACAAAGATTGATTTCAAAGAGCTTTTGTTTGTAGCAAAGGATACAAGGTAATGAATGCAGTCACAAAATGGGTTACACCAAGTCATACCAACTCCTTGTTATTTGTGAACTCTCTAATTAAAGAGATTACATAAGCATGGTTATAAATATATTTTTGAATGTTGTGCTTATGCTCCATAGTTGGCTTGATGTACTCCATTTTGCCGATATCCTCTAGTATTAAATACAATGGGATGAAAAAAGAGCACAAAAATGGTAGGGGAGCCTTTCCATTAGTAGTCTACCTACAACAATATAATATGCTGCATTGTTGGTAACTAACTTGCACCGCATTTTCTTCACTTGCATTTACTAAATTTATTTCCAAACACCACATAAAAAATCAATGCTTTTATCTTCCTTAAGACATTGATGCACATTGTCCTTACTTTTCCTATTAGTCAATTCATTGAAAATGATGGTGCAGCCATTCTTTCTGCAAAAAGCTTATTTTTCATCAATAATTAATTGTACATTACCACTTTTTGTTAGGACTAGTTGTTATTGTAAACATTGCGTGGTCCTAATGTTTGTAGCCATTAAATACATATTTAAATGGGGCTATATGTGAATATGGATGTTCCATATGAAGTGACACTCAATGACACATGCCATTTGTTGTATGTCACTTTGGACTGTGGAAAAGTACAAAATGCTTACCATATGGAGAATAGGATGCCCCATTATACATAGGACATAAAGTTGGTAAGGAATCTACTATTCTTTGTCAGTGTAAGAGCATCTATGATGTAAGATGGAGGTTACAAAGTGGACATGGAAAAGGTACCTTGGACTACCTATTTTGCACAAGCATGGGAGTTACATTCTATTTCAGGAGGTCTCACATGTGTGAAGGATTTTGACCATGGATTTGGGCACCCATTTTGGGCTAATGTTATTTACTTATTTTTTGAGGAAACTATGGGTGGTTTCCTAGGTCTTCCTTTCCTATATATTGAGGGCTTGGCATAGATGTTTGGCATTGGCTTTGGATGGTATGGTAGGAATTATGGGTTCTAGTATTGGTTAGCCGATAACATACTGTCAAATTGTTGACATAGAGGCTACATCATTTGTGGGGATTTTCTCATTGTATTGTAAGCTTTGATATAGGTAATTTATTGAAATCTTCATTTTAGTGGTGATTTTTTATATCTGATAGTGTGTTCCCACGTATATGTTGTCTTATGTGCTCTTCTTTCTATTCTCTAATTCTTTTCTGTCTTATTATAAGATTGACTAGAGTCTTTATAGAAAAACCTCTTCATTAGGTAGCAAACAAGCTCAGTCCAAAGGAAGACACAACCCAATACATAAAATCCCAACTCACAAATTTTATCTTTCACATTTAGCACAAAAAAAAAATCCTATTGAAATCTTTGAATCACATTTAATAAAAACTAAAGGAACCTCTAGAAGCTTAATTGTCATGTCCTGGCCAAAACAACACTTAGTAGTTGAATAACAACACTATCAGGCCGTATTATTTAATCAGATCTTAAACAACTCAGATTTAAATTACTGTTAATACATTAACAACTTAGATTAACAATGGCAACATAACACTTGATTTTATTATAATGTACAACAAATATAGATTTAATTTCAACTTTCTTTCCTTTTACAATAATAATTGTATTACATTCAAATATTTTGCAACAACATGCAATTGATACCAATAAAAATGGAGAATCAAATCAATACAATGTGATTGGGGTCTGTGTCCAATGAAGCTTAAATGCAAACTTTGTATGAGATTTCCCTTCAAAATCACTAAGGTTTTCATCCTAGGATTCCCATGCTCAAACAGAAGTTCTCAAAATAGATTTTGGGAGGAGTTTGGTTAAATGTAGATGATCATGGATGAAAATATTCACTCTTTTATATCCACAAATAGAATAGGTTGGCCACCATGTATACCCACAACCTCAAATTTGGATAGTGATCATAAGCCGGAAGTATTCCACTTTGAAAATGATGGTGCCAAAAAATAGACTACTGGAAACAATACGATGCATGTTAGGAAGTTAGGAGGGGAATGTAAACATTGGAAGAAATATTAGGGATCAAGGGTTGGCCATATCACAAGACTCAAACTTATAGGACGAGGCTTCAAAGATTGAGCAATGGGCATGCCAATAAGGGAAAGCTCAAAAGTCTGATAGGAAGAAGGGAAGAGTGGAGTTGGAAGGAAAAGAACTTACTCAAGAAGGCAAAACACAGAGCAGACATAAATAGGGAAGACACATGTACAAACCTAATATGTATAGACTTAGATTGATTGGAAATAGGACATGACATGTCCGCCTTGCTCAAAATTGCTTGTCTTCAAACAATTGCAAGTTTGGATATTCCAATATATGTGGACCTTCCCATGTTGCATCCTCCATTGAAAGATCTTTCCATTTAAGTAGATACTCTTTGGTGCTTCTGTTTCTCAGCTTCCTCTCCTTTACATCCATGACTACTTTGGGAATCGAATATAATTTTCCATCTTTATCAATTGGAGGCAACTCATTTGAGGGTTCTATATGTTTACCTAGTGCCTTTTTAAGGCTAGACATGTTAAGAACATTTTATATCTTGCTTCCCTTCAACAGCTCCAACTCATATGCCATTTCGCCAATCCTTCTCAGAATTCCATAAGGCTCATAGAAACATAGCTTGCAGTTTTCTAATCCACTTTTCTTCAAGGAAGTTGCTTGTATGGCTGCAATGTGACAATAACCATGTCTTCCATCTCAAATGTTCTCTCAATCCTATGACATTTTGCATACATCTTCTATTGGTTTTGAGCTTGCTGGAGATTATTCTTGAATGACTTCAAAATGTCTTGGTTCTGTTTGATCACATCACTTGCTCTCAATACCTTGCTATTCACCATAATGAGATCAATGAAGCTTTGAGCTTCATACTCGTACAAGGACATGAATGGTGTCATCTTGATTGATATGTGGTAGGTGGTGTTGTAATAATGCTCCTCTAAGTAGAGCCACTTGAACCAAGTCTTCTATTGATTAACAACATAATTTATTAACCACATAATTTATCAAGTGACCTTCCACCCATTTGTTCACAATCTTGGTTTGGCCATTTGTTTGTGGGTGGTAGTTGGTATTGGGCATAAGCTCATTTCTTGCCAAAGGAAGAGCTCTTGCCAAAACAAACTCATTAAGCAATTGTCTCTATCACTCATGATGCTCTTGGGTAGTCCATGGAGTTTTATCACTTGAACAATAGATTGGCGACTTGTGGCACCTTAAAATTTGAAGAGATGGCAAAAAAATGTGCGTACTTTGTTTGTTTGTCCACAACAACATATATATAGTCCTTACCTTGGACATTAGGAAGTTTTGTGATGAGATCAATCAAAACATTTTGTTGGGATGGGTAAGGGCTGCAAAAAGACTTGTTGGAAATGTTCGTTTCGTTTTATTCTTTTGACAAATGATACATTCTTTGATATGGGTGAGAACATCATCTTTGAGCCCCTTCCATGTGAACTTTTCCTTGATCTTTTTATAGGTCTTGAAATACCTAAGGTGGCTCGCCAAAGGAGTATCATGAATTGCCTGCAAAATCTTTCCCTTCATCCTTGATTTCGACACCAAGTAGACTCTTCCCTTGTAGAGAATGAGCCCATTGCAAATGGCGTACCTCTTGTTTGATAGCTTCCCTTCCAACACATTAGTTGCAAATGCATTCTTGGAATACTCTGTTATTATTTCATTCTTACAATCCATAGAGATCTAAGACATGGAACATAGATTTGACCTTTTGAACAAAGCATCAACAACAACATTCCTCTTCCCTTTGATGTATTCAATATTAGAATCATACACTTGGAGTTTGCTCAATCACTTTTTTGTAACTCATTTAGATCCTTTTGATTGAGAAAAAACATGTCAAACTATTGTGATCAATTTTGACGAAAAACTAGCCACCCACCAAGTATTGCTTGAATTTGACCAATTCATGCATGAAGTAACATTTCCTTATCTACATGGAGAATTGTCTTTCCATCTCTATGAGTTTTTGACTCTCAAATGCAATTGTGGGCTTCTTTTGCATGAGCACAACCCCAATTCCTTCTCTTGATGCATCACTTTTGGGTGTGAAAGGGAGAGTGAAATCCAAAATTGCTAACACAAGATATGATCTCATTGCCTCTTTAGTATGGCAAATGTTTGTTGTGTATCCTTAGTCCACATGGAAAGCTCCCTTCTTTGTTAGGTCAGTTAAGGGCGCGGGTAGTTGGGAGAAACCCTTAACAAATCGCCTATAGTAGTTGCAAAGGCCAAAAAATTCTCATAGTTGTGTCAAGGTCCTCGAGGGAGGCCAATCTTGAATTGCATTGATTTTCTCCATGTCCACTTGCACTCTCTTTGTGCTAATGATATGACCTAGATACAAGATCTTTGTCATAGTGAACTCACAATTTGACTCCTTGGCAAACACTGTTTGTGCTTTCGAAATTTGGAACACTTCATCAATGTGGCGTGGGTGCTCCTCACACGTTTTACTATAGATCAAAATGTCACCAAAGAAGATGAGGACTGAATTTCTTAGTTGCTTGCAGAAAATCTGATTCATGCATGACTAGAAAGTTGTTGGAGTGTTTGTCAAACCAAATGGCATGACTAGAAACTCAAATTGGCCATAGTAACATTGTAATGTTGTAACACCATCATGTGAATATCACCCTCTTGGACTTTGATTTGATGGTAGCCTAATTTGAGTTCTATTTTTGAGAAATAGATTACTTTGTGAAGCTCATCTATCAATTCATCGATCTTGGGAATGGGTAATTGATTCTTGATTGTGTTATCGGATCCTTTGGCCTCTTGGCCGGATCCGTCTCCAATTCGAACTAGACTAGTCTAGTTTGCGTGTGGGTCTTGGCAAGGGGCGGTAATATGTTGCCCGATTAGTTTGGGGCGAACTCAGGTGAACCCACACAGAACCTATCCCTCCAGCAGCGGACATAGGATTTTTTATGCTTTTTTTATTTTTTTTATATTTTTTGGGAGCTGATTTGACTAGGTGCCGTCCTCAACCCTAAAAGTGACTTGCAAAATACATAAAACACCTAAACAAGTCCAATTTATTTCATTTCTTTTGCAAACAACAAATATCATTCCAAGAGGCTGAACATTCTTTTTTGCTTGTTGGATCAACAAAGAGAGTTGAAGATTGATATTTGAAGGTTCTACAATGATTGCATTGTCATTCATACGCATTTACAAGTGTTCATTGGCTGCCAAGAAGATCATAGAAGAATTTTTTTGCAAAGAGGTAAGTTTTTTCAAATTTTTTTCTCCATTTTTGTTTTACAAACACGAAACAAACTCTTTGCTTTGTTTATCTATATTTTTCCATTATTTTAAGAATGTATTAAAAATCTAGAAGAGCTAGGTTTTGTATATCTATTTTTTGTTTTTGTTTTGAATGTTTTGTTTACAAAATTTCTTGTCATACAAATGACAATGGCAACTAGTTCTAGCTCCACGACTCAACTAAAATTCAAAACATATCCGAATTCTCCTCTATGGAAATATGTTCAAATGATACAAGAGGTTCCAGGTGGTGGGGGTTACTTTTGGATTTGCAATGGGTGTGATGTTAGATATTCTAGTTCATATAGTCGGGTGAAAGCTTATTTGTGTGAAATACCTAGGCAAGGCATCGAACCTTGCACTGCAAAGGATGGTGTAGCTATGCCATCAGAGATAGTGATAGGATATATTATGGAACAAGAACAAACAAATGAACAAACAGGCCATAAATCAACTCACCCCTTAATAGAAAACGATCAAAGTGAATGCGGTCCCCATCTAGTCCCCGTGTTGTGGTAGAAAACCATCCATTTTTTGCCACTCCTCATCTTCAATGTGAATAACCCATTACAAACAAAAAAACAAAGGGACCTTTGGAAAGTGCATTTCAAAATGAGAGTCGAAACTTTGTTGACCAACATGTAGCAAGATGTATTTATGCAAATGGATTGGCTTTTAATGTTGTTCGCTCTCTATATTGGAAAGAGATGTTGAAAAAAGTTAATGAAGCTCCAAAAGGGTACAAGGTCCCAGGTTATGAGAAGGTGCATGGCACCTAGTTGGAAAAAGAGGTCAAAAATGTTGAAGATTCATTGCAGCCCATAAGGGATTCATGGGTTGAGACAGGTGTGTCCATTGTTTCAAATGGGTGGAAAGATGCAAAAAGTCAGCCCTTGATCAATGTCATAGCAGTGTCCTCTTAAGGGGCAATGTTTTTGAGAGTTGTGGATTGTGAGGAGTAGGTGAAAGATGGTCAATTTATTGCTGATATTCTGATCACATCCATTGAGGAAGTGGGACCCTGTAACGTTGTTAAAGTCATAATGGACAATGCAAAGAATTATAGAGCTGTTGGTTTGTTGGTTGAGGAATGATATTCACATATCTTTTGGACACCTTGTGCAGTTCACTCTCTCAATCTTATGCTACAAAAGATTGGGAATAAAATTGATTTGATCAAAGAGTTGTATGCAAAGGTTGAGGACATCCAAATGTTCATCACCAACCACTACATGTCTCAAGGCATTTTCAGATCATTTTCAAAATTGGAGCTATTAAGGCAAGTGAAGTATGTTCTAATTCTCCTTTAAAGTTTGTTTTTAAATTTTGTTTATTTATTTTTAATTGGTTGCAAAGATCCATTTCGTCTCTAACACACTCATCTTGAGACGACTTGTGAAAGTTAGAGAGATGCCAAAATTGGTCTATATGGTGGCAGAACAACTCTAATAGGGCAATGAAAATTAAGCAAATGATATTAAATGACTCATGGTGGGATTGTGTGGAGTATCTCAGTTTCATTGAGCCCATTTTTAGCATGATTCGCTATACTAATATGGAAAAATGTTGCATTGGAGAGATATATGATGGCATTGATTCAATGATTGAGAAGATGAAGAGCATCATAAATGCAAAAGAGCAAGACCTTGAAGAGACTTTCTTCAAACAAGTGCATGCAATTGTTGAAGAAAGATGGAACAAAATGACCATTCCACTACTTCTTGCCTTCACATTGACTCCAAAATACTACAGTGTTGAGATTCTTTTTGTGTCGAGAAGGCATTGCAAGATGTAGTCACGAGTGAGTTCATTGATTTTGTGAATTCAAATGGTAAAAGTGTTGAGGCTCTTTGTGAAAGGTTTTACGAAGGACGCCCATAGTTAGTGGTACTTCCATGGCCAATTCTTCCAACACCTACAACCACTCACAATCAAAGTTTTATCACAAGTAAGTTTAATAAATTTTTATTTTTTAGTTGTTAAAATTTCAACTTTCAACTTTCAGTTTCATTTATAGTTTTTTTTTTTTTAAATTTTGTTTTTATAATGTATAACTTTAATTGTTTACTTTGCCTTCATAGGTTGCTAGTTCATCTGCATGTGAGAGGAATTGGAGCACATATTCTTTCATCAACTCAATAAAGCACAATAGATTGCACTCAAAAAGGGTAGAGAACTTACTATATGTGCATTCCAACTTGCGTCTCCTTTTGCACAAACAACATGATTACAAGGAAGGGGACATGAAGTTGTGGGATATAGAGCTAGAGCATATTGACTTGGATGCTTCCACTTCCCAGCATATTGCATATGAGAATTTCGAAAGCCAACACACTTTTAGTGCAAGTGGTACTGTTAGTGCCACTGGCACTGCCTATGGTTTATCTAATGTTCCTACATCATCAAATGCCAATGATGATGATGATATTGGTGATTTAGAAATCCATTTAGTGTTGAACATGATATTTATATTTTAATATTGAACTTGAAGTTTGAACAATGAATATTTATCATGCATGATATAAATGACATTCAAGTTTATGGCGGTTTTGTTGTTTATAATTTTGTGTGATGCTATGTGATCTTCTAATCTTAATTCATTTTTTTTTTAGTTGAATCCACGAACTGGATCCACAAACTCAAACAAGGACTAGTTTTAGAACTAACAACATAGGTTCTTGGTAGTCAAGTTGTTTAGTGCTCTATGATTGATGCACATTTGCATCATGCCATTTTTCTTCTTCTACCAAAATTATAGAGGAAGCAAAGGGACTTGAGCGAGTTCTAATCTACCCCATTTCCAACAATTCCTTAATATTAATGGCCTTTTCAATTTCCTCCTTATGTCTCCTAAGGTGGTAGTAGGGAGTAGTGATGACAGGCTTAGTGCCCTCCAACTCAATGATGTGCTCAAAACTCATGGTTGGTGGTCTCCTTGGAGGAATGTTGTTGAATACTTTACTATGCTCTTC
>VDFB02000002.1:17522238-17621298 GCA_007258455.2 Sequoia sempervirens | reverse complement strand
CATCTTAGACCATAAAGGTCTTGATTTTCTTTGTGGAATAACCAACATAGTAGAAACTCATGTACCCTCATATACGATAGTCTTGAGCCACCCTTAGGATACCCCATTGGAGATCATTGGTACACAATTGAATCTTTCGATGCCTGAGGTTTCCATACACATGGTGGATACAGATCCATCTATATCGTCTTTCACTTCTATTGATAACAAAAACTTTGGTAATCTTGGAGTCAATGTGAATCACATTCCTTTAGGGTTTGAGGTTCATGTTCCTGAATCTTCATCCCAAACCTTCACTCCTATGAGTAGTCAACCTTCACCACCTCCACCATTTGATCCTATACTAAATGCTTTGTTACAAAACATGGCATGAATGCAATCACAATTGGCTAACCTAACCAACATTGCTTCCCAATTGACGTTGCAACCCTATTATTGTTGCATTCCCTTAGCCCTCACCATTCTAATTTTTCTCATTCCCTAAGGGGTAGAAATTCCAAAATTTGATAAGTACAATGGATGGGGTGATCTGTAGACCCATGTCTCATCATCTATTTCCATGTGTAGTGACTTCCTCTATCAGGATGTTTTACTAGCCAAACTATTCTTGTAATCCCTCAAGGATGTTGCATTGGATTGGTTTTGCTCACTTACTGGAAGTTCTATCTTCTCCTTCGATCAATTAATTAATAAATTCTTACAACAGTTCAAGGAAAACATTGGGCCGAAGATCACTTTTACTAATCTCACCCATTGTAAGCAAGGGACTCATGCTCGAAGGTGACCGATTTCATTTCTCACTATCAGTCTTTGTTTTCTCAGATCTCTTATACCCTGCTTAATTATAATGTCCAACATGTGTTCATCAGGAATCTACAACCGACATTGAGGGAAAGAGTTCTCTCGATAAAGTATCCTTCCTTTGCACATCTATGTATGACTCTTTGTGACTACCAACAAACAGTGACATAGTACGTGGGTTATTCCTCATCCTCCTGTCTTGATAGTCAGACAATTGTGTCTAGTTCTAGAGATTCCAAAAAGAAAAAGGTAGTAGTGAGCATGGTTTACATTCCTACTGAAAAGAATACCATAGGATGCAATAGAGTTTTTATAAAACTATTTGAATTTTATGCAAATGTTCTTCAAAAGCTATAAAAAGATGGTTTAATCACTCTCCTAAAAATTAGATCGCTAGTTGATGACAAACCATATCCCAACTAGTATGATGAGCATAAGTTTTTTCAATATCACTGAGTCCTTGGTCATGATACTGAACGTTGTGTGCATCTTCGACATGTAGTCCAAGACCTTATAGATAGCGGTGCCATCCAGATCAATGATTGGAAATAAAACCAAAACAAATTTGTAGCCAAGGCTAACAACCAACTATAGATCTACACAAATCCCTTCCCTTCTCATTTTTCCAATTTAATAACACTTGCTTCTTCGTCTTTTGATCCTAGTCCTTTTGAGTACAAAAAAATGGTCTTGTTCACTCTTATTCCTCCTTTGAGTCATGTGGATAAAATTCCTGATATAGCTTTTACACCACATGACATGCCCCTTAACAGGGAGCCTTCTCATCTCTAGATCCCTGGTCAAGTCAATGGTAACATCGTGACTGGTGTTGTGGTTGACCCTACTAGTAGGGTCAATGTTATTATGGAGGAGACCCTTTTTTTAATAATTTACACAAGGAGAAATATGAGGAGTCGAAGGCCACACTTTGTACTCACAATGGGCTCTCTATACTGCCTACTGGTTCTATTTCTTTATCAGTCCTTGTTAGGCCTAAATCTGTTGATGTTTCATTTTTTCATGGTTCATGAATCTAACCTATTCAGAGTAAGACTAAGCATTCCATGGCTAGTCTCCATGAATGTGGTCACTTCAGCATTCCACAAATGTTTAAAATTCCCCCATGATGACATAGTACATACTCTTCATGACACTAGATACAAACCACTTGTGTCACGTGAAGGCTTCTCTTTAGATCATTTTTTTCTTGTTCCTATTGGACCTTTATTGTTGTGTGGAGACTTGTTCTATAGGGCTATTTTAGGTACAGGAGTGTAGCCTTTGCACCTAATGCTACCTTTCCATCTTCTTCTCATGTCATTTCTATGAAGGCCTCTATGTGCATGCACTAATGTGCTTCATCCTTTGTATTTTCTTCCTCAAAGGTTGCATATGAGCATGCTTCCACACATAGACCTTCTTTTGTGATTTCACAACCTCTAGTGGTGTCTTCTATTCCTTCTACTACGACTAGCATAGGAAAAGGAAAGGTACCCACATTGAAGAAATATAAACCTCAAGTCTTCCAACTCACGATGTTGCCAACAGTCCCTCACCCTACTTTGTACGATAAGGGAAAGCACATAACCAAAGTTGGATCTTCTCATGTTGTTCCTGCTTCTCAGCTCCTGTGGCCTCCTCTCATTCCTCTACTTGTCTATAAAGTAGAAAAAAGAAAGGAGCCTATGGTCGAGACCTAGGATCTTGTTTCCATGCCCCCTCTTATTCTTCCTTAGGAGCTTACTCTTTCGCCATTGATGGCTATGAAGACTACTCCTTTGGTAGAACAAAACACCCTGAAGCCTTCTTAGCCTGCTATTCCTAGTAGTCATAGTTGTTGCAACTAACTTGCATGTGAGTGTAAGCATCGCTAACGAGTAATGGCCTAGGAATGTGAGTCCTCATAGAAGATCAAGGGTGAGCCTTCTATCTCTATTTCTATTCTTGTCTCTGCTTCTGCTTTTGTCTTTGCTTCCATTCCTATTGCTTCAATCTTTCTTCCAGCTTCTATGACAAACCCTGATGAACCTCTCTAAGTGAGTAAAAGTGTTCATCGCTCCTTCTTCAGAGCCTCCCCTGATTATCTCTTTGTCTAATCTTCCTCTTTTTTCCAAGCTTGTAGATATGCCTCACACAAAATTCATGTCTTCTATGGCTCCTTTTTCCCCTACCCTTCATTTTTCTTCTAATGTGAGGACCCCACACCCTTCGCTTAAGCATAATTTAGAGCATGACCTTGTCTCGAATGATGGTCACAAAAATTCTTATTTTCCTTCTTCATCTTGTTCTAGTTTGGCCTGTACCATTCTTGTGATGGATAAGTCGCCTGCTTCCTTAGAGTTTTTCATTGCCTCTCTTCCGAAGGTCAACAATGACTCTTTGGTTTCTCATACTCCTATTCAATAATTGCACTTCACTCTAGAGAAGTGCATTTTTGACTTGTTGGAGGATATTCTGACTTTGTCATCTATCTTTTCTATATCAATGACATTGACCTCACATGATCTCATTGATGGGGATGTTGAGGTGACTTCCTCCTTGGCTCTTGTTGTAGGTGAGTTGGACAATAATTCCCTTGCTATCCTCCCTCTCAAAGCTCACCTTCCCTCCCCTTATAATAATCTAGATTGGAAGTAGGATGACTTGTTAGAGGTACTGGACTAGAGCAGTATCTCTTTTTATGTTTAGAGTATATTTTTGTGTTTGTTTTTGTTCCCTCATTCTTGTTTGTTTATGTTTGTGCTCTCCCCTGGAGGGCCCTTGATACCCTTGTAGGCACTTGGACATAGGAGAGAAAATTTGTCGTAAAACTTCTATAAGTTTCATCATTCTTCTATTTGTCATTAAATTTTCTTTTCACACCAAGGACAATGCAAAGTGTCAAGGAATTTAGGCCTCTTCCATGTTGACCTCATTTTTCATTTTGTCTTCATGTTCTCCTCTTCTCATTCCAATCTATTTAGGGGGTGATGAAAGTTCATACAAGTTACAATATATGTTGATCAGTTCTAACCCTAAATACTTGGATCCCCCTGTGTTTCTAATATCTTTATCTTTCTTTTGATGTTATGGATTATATGCATTATCCCTCATGTGATAAAATTCCATGAATACATATCACTACATGTGTGTCATGACACAACATCTTTGTCTCTCTTTTTTCTCGTTAGAATGACTTGTGCTCCTCTGTGTAGCACATATCATTCTAAGGGGAGGTTATCATATATAGTTATTTTTTATTTTTCAAAAATATGTCTTGTGATCTCATCATCTAGCTTGAGGGCAACCCGATTAGATTTGTCTTGATCTCGTCACCTAGCTTGGGGGCAATCTGACTAGACTTGTCTTTTCTATGATTGTCCTACAATGTAGTTTGTTGCAACCACATGCCTATCTGCTTGCCTATGGTCTCTAGCATAACACATCTTGTTAGTCATGCCTATCAACATTGTCTTTTATCTAATCATATTTTTATCACGTCTATTTTTCACTTTTTTTCCTAACGTGTTTGTTTACAACTAACTTGTTTGTGGTGAGATTGCAGTTAGCTTTTTAGGATAGAAGATACGTGTTCTCTTCGTGTCTTGGATCAGATTTTTAATCACATATGCCAGATCAAAGACATGCATCCTCTTCATCCTAAGTATATTCTCTTCAACCTCTTTCTCTCTAGATACTTTAGCTCACATATGTTAGAATACATATGCTTGCTAAAGTAGGGGAAAAATGTAATGCTGAAAATTATATCCTATGCAATTTCACATTCCATAAACCTCCCCTTTAGATAATTAAATTTGATAATGCAATATTCCCCTCACCTAACCTTAATTTTATCTTTAACCCATTTGTTCCCGATTGTTAAAAGTGATTTTTTTTGTGGATGACCACACGCCACATAGACATTCGCCTGTCACGTGAACATTGCGAAAAGATTCCTAACTGTGTAGCCATTTGGACGTTACACTTCCCACTTACTCATGAAGTGTACCGCTTCTACAACTTATAGGCGTGTCGAAATGACTCCTTGCATGCCTATACTTCTTCCAAACTCTCATTTTTGCATATTCATTCACTCTATCACACTCTCTATTGATCATTCTCTCATTCTTCTTCATCTCAAGCATTCTTGTCTCTCTCTTTACTATCTTCTTGGCACTTTAGATATCTACATCAATGCTTTGACACTCTTGGCATGTCTTGGAGGTTGCATGCTCTTCCTTTCAACATTTCTCATTTGCTAAAGGAGGGTAATTGTAGCTTATTGCATTATCATTTTGCATTGATAGCGTAGTGTTCTAACACGTCTATCTGTTTCTTTATCTTGTTTATCTTATTTTATCTATATCTATTTGGCTATCTGTGGAGGCGAGAACACCTATGTGAGGGTTTGACTAAGGAAAGCCCCTAAAACAACCCCAACCATTTTCTCATTTTCATGCACGTGCAGGTATTGAAGTTGTAGCTATAGGAGGCTTCATTCATGGACCTCTTGTGAGTGTCT
Source organism: Sequoia sempervirens (assembly GCA_007258455.2). Taxonomy (NCBI): domain Eukaryota; kingdom Viridiplantae; phylum Streptophyta; class Pinopsida; order Cupressales; family Cupressaceae; genus Sequoia; species Sequoia sempervirens. The sequence goes on along the minus strand of VDFB02000002.1, from coordinate 17,615,996 downwards.
CCTTTCCTCTTTTCCATTCTATCATCTCATTTAGTTTATGTTTATCATCATTATTTTGTTATTCTATTATTTAAGCATATTCCTGAGATTTTAGTTATCAAATGGCTAGTAGGTTCTTTGTGTTTTTATGTGATAAACTTAGTTTTCATCCGTACGAGACTACAACGCCTCACGGGGGCATCCACGTGTCACACTGTCATCCTTGACCAAGAGCTTGCTAGTTTTTCCAAAGAACCTTTGCAACCTACTCTTTCAATTTCTGAAACTCTCTTATTTTTATTCTACATAAGTTATAAAATATAAGCAAAATCATTTATCTTCTCATCCCGTCACAGGTGAGCTTTGATTCTTGAGGTAGTCGAGGAACATTCGCCCTTCAAGATCACGTCATTTTGAGGAGTCAAATTTCCCCCTCTACTTAACCTTCTCATCCTCCTCTTCTTATTCATTTAGCAACACTACATCTACCAACATCTCTATATTTTCTTATTCTACACTTTATTGCTCTATATTTACCAACACCTCCATGTCCTCTAGAATGCATACAACCACTATAGTCTTCTTACTCACCATTTCACCAAAAACAACTTGTAGAAACTTCACGTCCCCATATTCATTATCTTTTATTATTATTTTGACACTTCTTCCTTTTATTACAACCTCTTTCTCCTCACCAACCTTAGTTCCAAAACCTTCTCTCTTCAACCTCTCCTATCACCCTAGTCAAATGATTTATCTTTTTCTCTTCATTTTCCTTTTGCATGAGGATATTTTATTCTATGAAACCTACACAAATTTGCTTCATCTTCTTCAATACATACAAAAAAAAAAATCAAAAAAATCATTTGATTCAAAATCTCCCATATTTTCTTTATTATTATTCTTGTACTACTCTCAACTCTACCCTTCTTGAGAGCTTCTAACACCCCAAACATTTCTACATACATGATCTCAATCTTTTTGCAACCTCTCTCCTCAAAATCATTTAATCTCCTCTCTATCAAATAAAAATTCACAACCCTTTGCAACACTATTTCAATCTCGCTTCTTGAAGACATAATTACAACCACACTTTTACATGTACTCATAACCCACAACCCTAAAACACAACAACCTCTCACAACCACAATACTTTCAAAATCTTGACTCTCAATAATAACTCACAAAAATTCTCAAACTCACCACAATTGCCAACTAGGTTTTCCCAACAATCACCACTTTCCCTCTAACCAACATTGACACTATAAGATGTAAATCTCGTAATTGCACCTACCCACTTTCTATTTAGTGGATAACGTTCCTACACTTTCTACTAGCACTATCTTGTTGGAGGATGGCCAACAAACTCTTACATAAGCATATTCAGTCTAACACCATTTTCTCTCACACCTATAACAAGATAATAGAGCCTCCTTAAACAAAACCCAATGATCATAATAGCTCTAATACCACTTGGTATAGTCTAAACAATTAAATTTACTGAAAGATGATCCAATCTAATAACTTACATAATCTCACACACATAAACACACAATGGAAATAACTTTAAAATACTACAAAGCTATCTATAATAACATACAACTTGCTTTCTAAATAATACAATAAATTACATCATATAGCCTATCTCTCCCCTCGCAGTAAGACTTTAAATAACCTTCCTCTTATTACACTCTCATATTCATATTTAAGAGTCTCCGTACCCTTTTTACTCTACTAACAAAGTGTCAATCTCCCCCTTTCTCCACAAAGGTTGCTCTTCCCAACCCCCTCTATTCTCTATGTAAAACCAGAGATTGTCTCCTATTTAACTGGAGACATTCCTCCTTAGAAAATAATGATATATCAAGTGATTATTAATTGGCCAAGAATCCTCCGCTCCTATTGCTAGCTAGCACCAATAATTACAAATCCTATTGTCCGCTCGTGAAAAAGTAGCCATGTGGCCATGTACAGGTAACCACACTCGAGAATGTAGAATAAAAGCCATGCAAGTGCCCATAAAGAAAGCCTCACCAAGATGGAAAGAATTGACAAAGGACAGGAGGAAAAGAAGCCACATGGTCCAAGTAATAGTTTAGAAATCAAGATACAATTATAGAAAAGGATAACAGCCCACGAATATTTAAAATATTGCCTCACTGTCATAGAGAAAACTTGAGCATCTAGATGAAATAACAACGTCCAAGGCAAGGGAGACGACGAAAGAATAATCCATAGCTTCTTTGTAGCAATATAAAAGTAAAGTAACACCACATCATACTATTGAAGAGATCAATGAATAGCCAAGGAAAACGTAGACAAAAGAAAAAAACAAATGGTTTAAGCAGTCACAAACAAGATTAAGGGCCACACAGACAAAAAGAGTGATTAAATAATTCGTATGCAGCAAAGCCAAAGATAATGGCCAAGGTAGAAGATCACTACGTCATCAAAAGAATCACCGAAAATCCTTTGTCATGATAAAAACATCCAATGGAGGAAGAAGAAATCATAGCCCAGCAATAGAAAAGCATCCCATGTAAACACATAAATATGTCACCCCAATGAGAATGTGTGAAATTAGCTGCCTAAGAAAAATGAATAACATGATGATATCAAAAACCAGCAAACCACATGTAAAAGTCTATCAATAGAAACATTTTTATTGATTCTATTACGTTGCTAATAATATTAGCTGTCTATTTTAAAAAAGAATAACATCATGACTTCAAAAATTAGCTATCGCATTTTAAAAGTCTACCAATAAAAACACTTTTGCATATTGATTCTTTTATTTTAGTAATAATATTAGCTGCCTATTTACAAAAGGAATAACATTATGACCCCAAAAATTAGCCATCACATGTAAAAGTCTATCAACAAAAACACCTTTGCTCATTGATTCTATTACTTTAGCAATAGTATTAGCTGCCTATTTACAAAAGGAATAACATCATGACCTCAAAAACTAGCTATCTCATGTAAAAGTCTACCAACAAAAACACCTTTGCACATTGATTCTATTACTTTAGCAATAATAGTCTCATGAAAGAAACCTTTACTCTGCAAGATTGACAAAAGGTAGAAAGCAACTTTGTTAGATAATCAACTAGTGATTTTAAAAGCTCACATTATATATTTATATTTGCTTTTATGGAATAAATCAATAAATATTGTTTAATTCATCAAATCAGCATTAGCTTAGTATTAATATAAAAAATAGTTCTCATAAATATGTTTCTTATTCTAATTTATGATCAAAATAATATCTATTAAAATATATACACAATTCTTTTGTTGGAATAATACATAGGTCTTGTAGTAGAATACATAGTCCCTATTGTGCTATGTAGGAGTCCATTATCACATGAAACTATCATAAAGTAGCTTAATTTAACCCTACAACAAGTTTTTGGTCTTGTAGCCTAGATACAAGTAAAATCCAATTGAAAGTAAGTTGACAAAAACTCTCAAACAACAAACAACCAAAACTAAAGAAAAAAAAACATAACCTACAACTATTTTGGGTGACACAAGATTGCTTGTGGATCTAGATGATTCTATATCATAGGGTCTCCTAATAATAAATTTTAGCCACTATCCTTGTTAATGACATAGAACGCGACAAACACGATTTAAGGTTTGTTGAAATTACTAGAGAATGATCTTTCCTTTGGTAGTGTCTTTTAGATTATCATGTTCATGTAGGATGGAGATGATGCTAGCCTTTGCAACAAAGAAAAAGGGAACCCTAAGTTTAATGAATAAAACTTAGGATTAATTTGCTTTTTTTCTCAAGGGTACATTAGGATGCAAATCAACAAGGTGTTTAGATTGACTTTCAATCATGAAGGTGAGTTAGTCAAACCTAGATCTGCATCTTTTTGAGCCTTAGAATGGATTGGAATTGATTTTACTTGATTAGCCTAATTAGACTATGTGCCCTAATATGAAAATTGTAAGATCTCGACAACTGATAGACTGTAATAGAGATTCGCAAGCTAATTTTGAAAGGATAGAGTGTTGTGTACTTGTCCTAAAATTTTTGTATTAGTTAGAATAGGAGGACATAGGTGCCCAAAGGCATCTCTGTCCGTTTTGGGGGTGTTTTGGACCTATTTTCATAGTCTTCTGATGTCAAATCTGAGCTTCCGATTCCCACCTACAAATTTGTTGGATAACTGTCGGATAATTCTGTAGGTGAGCTTTCGTGAGTTGATAAGGTGTAGGATTTTGAATGCAACAATGGACAAATGATCTTCAAAGTTTTTTTAGTCCTCTCCAAACCTTAAACCTGCACCTTCAAAGAGAGAGGAAAAGTTGTGTCATCTAGGGGCTTTCCTTTGTCAAACCTCATGTTAGTGTTTCCACTTCCACAATGGAAATGCCAATGGTAGAAATGATAAATGATCTAGGAAGGAATGATGAATCAATAAAGTGTTGCAACTCACCACCCTTCAATGGCTTCCTTGAAGGACTAAAGTCATGCACATCACTTCAAGGTCTTGGATCTTATTTGCTTGATTGCTTGAATTGCTTGGAGACCTACAACAAGTGTTAGCTCTCACAAACAATGATAACATGAACTCACATACACTTTGATATGATGTTTGGATATTGAATTACTGCAATAATATTCACAAATATGCCCTTGATTTCCCTTTATTTGCTCTTGATAATAATCTTTCCTCAATCATTTGACTTTTTTCTAGTTAGTTTTCAAATGATGCAATAACTAGGTATTTATAGGCATTTGTTCAATTTCTCACAAATTAGATCCTGATAGTCGACATTTTCAAATTGAAAATTTCAAATGTCAAAATATCGACACTGACATATTCAAATTTTGAGCCCAACAAAATAGGGGGACAAAGCCGCCCATGGGCATCACAGTCTTGGCCCTATTTTCTAGGGATTAAGGTGTCAGGGTTTAAACATTAAATATGTACATTTATTTGATGCTTGTAATTTATCGGAAAACGATAAAAATAGGCCTTAAAATGCATAATTTAGAAAATTAGGGGGTGAAATAGGCTTAATAATTTAGGGGAAGAAAAAAATAGTGTGAAATTGTCAAGGGTGACAATTTACGATGCTACATTTAGCCCCCACTTTAGCAAGAGTATGAACTTATGCTCATACTCACACTAAAGTAGAAAATCTATGTCAAGAGGGGTTTGATTGTCCAAATGTTGAAGATATAGGATGACTAAGGAATATCTAGGAGGAGAGCACAAGCTCCCAAGATCCAAGATCCCATATTGGAAAGACAACATAAGCACAAAGAACATGCACATGTGTATGATATGCAACAAGACAACATACACAAACATACATGTCGGAAAACACGAAGCATACACGATGAAAACCCATGACATAACATAACATATAGATGGAAATGAAATGAACAAAGAAACAATGAAAATACTATGCGAACATGAAGGAGACATGTATGAAATACACAATAAAAACACAAGGTTAGTACTAAAGGGATTCAAGTTGGTAAGGTAAGAGACCTCAGTCTTAAATTTTATCAAATACCAAATGTCATCCATCAATAAATGTTAGTTAAAGGAATGCTCCCATGCAGACTAGAAAGTTGTGTTATGCCACATCACTCATGAGCCACATGGATCTATTGGCTAGAAATTTGTGTTATGCTAGGTGTCCATGCAATGTGATGGGTTCCACAACCTGCTATCAAGTTGTGTTATGCTAAAAACTTATGAAACACATAGCTCTACTGGCAAGCAAGTTGTGTTATGCTTGATGACCATGTTAAGCGTTCATAACTCACACAATAGTAAAGTCTGATATTTGCTAGGCGAATCACAAATAGAAGTTACCATGGGCTATTGAAGTCTGATATTCACTAGGTGAGCCCCCAAGACAAAGTAGCAAAATAAGAGACACACTAGATCTAGTGAAGTTCGTTATTCACTAGGTGTGCACCCATTGGAAACCATACCAAGAGTTATACTCCTTGATAACTTTGATAAGGTGCTACAAGAATGCTCATAATTTTATGCCAATGCAACAATAAGTTCAACACATGTGAACAAAGTGAAGCACAAATGCCAATGTCAACGCACCACTAAGTTCAATGCATGTGAACAAAGTCAAGCAAAAATACCAAACTCACCTAAACATGTGAAAAAACTCGCCTAAGGAGATGCAAAAACAATGAAAAGATAAGGCCAAAACCCCAGGGGGTGTTACAAATAACACCACTACAAAATGTGATTTCAAAAATAATAAAGGAGCATTGCTCAATACATGAAAGGTCACACCTTAGGGAAAATCACACATGGCATCACCACCAAGAGAGGATAAGTCATGGAATAAAAACTCATACCTTAAGGCATACTAACCATAGCATGACCACCAATGGGAACATCATATGCTAAGAAGGGTCATACTCTTATGGGACATCAAGCCTAATATCACCACAAAGGAGACACTAACATAGATCAGGAAAGCCACACTTCCATTGTCAAGGTCACACTTTCTAGGAGATGTATGTTGTCATCGCTAAAAAGGGACCATTCCTTTTGCAAACAATAAGCAGTGGACCATATGCCCCCCTTCAAATGTTAGTATACTCACTACACTAACGTTTTAAGGAGATACAAAGGGATCCCTTGCTAAAAGGAATGCACTTGACACAAGGCTACCAAACCTCTTCCCCCCTAAGTATAGGGACAAAGATGAGCCAAATGGATGATGATATGCTACTCCTTACGAGATGAAATATGATTTCATAAAGCCTAGTTTATACCCCCATGCATGATAGTGAGTATGTTATGATACTACAACTACCACATAGAAAGGAGTAGCAACTAATTATGATATTGCTATCAAGATTCAACCGTGTAGTTTTTCGAGTCAAACTCATTGACCCATGTTTCATGAGTAGTGGTTCACAAGAACCCATCTCTCATGATAATGAATGGTCCACTTAGAACTCATTGCATCTAGGTGATGCTCATAGAGGTGAAGCACTGGGTCGTCCTGAGAGGTCACAAGTAGCAACTAATGCTATTTGTCTCTTGTATGATTAAGTGAAGGTCTTTTTGATATTTTTGTTATTTTTGAAGGACAATAACCAATACCTCTTGTTGTTTCTTATGTGTTGAGCTTATAGGGACACAAATGCCTTGTTCTTTTATACCACATCCTTTTCCATTATAGCCAAATTGTTTCAAAATTTCACAACCTCTTCCATAAATGGCTTCCATTTCTTTCGAAGGTGTTTTTTCATAATCACTGTCATAAGCGGATGTGTCATTTGTGTTTTCCCCTTTTCTAGAAGTTGTGGATTATTCAGTGATAGATTGTGTTGATATCATTGTGGATTTTTTTCTGTTTCTGATTTTGATAGTGTAATCTTGTATTCCCCTATGAATGTAGGTTTGAAATATAACGATCCCCACTCGTCATCTAACAACTTTGACACAAATGAAAGGAACTCATCTTTGTCTTCAATTTGTAAAGGTTCAACTTTTGAAGTTGGTATCAATGTTCTAAAAGAAATCTCTATTCAACTTTTGAAGTTGGTTTCAGTTTGTAAACAATTTTTAGATTTAGGATCAACTTTATTGTTTAAACCTTGTTGTTGTAAGTGTATTTCATTAAACAATGAAGCGTTGAAGGCACTGCTTTCATTTCATGAATTCAAGGTCTACCCAAGAGAAGATTGTATGAAAGGTCATGAGGTATGACATGGATGGGAGTTTGTATTGCAACCTTACCAACTTTGATAGGTAATGTTATTACAGTAAGTGGGTGTTTTCCTACATTATCAAAACCATGAATAGAAAAATCAACTAGTTGAATTTTAGTCTTGTACACTCCAACTCTGTCCAAAAAAATTACATTACAAACATTAAGCCTTGAACCATTGTCAATAAGGGTATGCCTAATCCCAATCTTGTTAATACTAGCCATTATCATCAAGGCATCATTTTGTTTTGTGTTTTCGAGGGAGGTTACTCCTTTTCGTGAAAAACAATATCCACATTAACTGAATTCATATCATCAACTAAGGCAACTGCTATATCATTTGGTTGTGCACTAGGAGAGATAACAAATTTTTGAAAAGCATTTTGAAGCATGCCATGATAGAAAGGTGATGTTTGAATCAAATCCCACAAGATCTTAGCAGAAGTGTTATGAAGTTTCTCAAAAGATCAAATTCTTTACCACTGCATTATGAAATGTTAAGTGCGGTTGGGAGGTATGGTTGAGGTAATGGAATGGATGTTGGTGTTTGTTTTAGTTGCGTAATTCTAGTGTTATATGTGTGAGCAACAATATGATAACTTGGTTTCTTCGACACATGGCTGCTATTAAGTTATTTTGCAAAGTTTAGGATATGGCCCTGAGGTTTAGGAGATCCTGTAATGAGAGGTGATTTAGGAGGTCCAATAATTAGAGGACTTTTAGGGGGTCCAATAATTAAAGGGGTTTTAGGAGGTCCAATACCTAGAGGAGATCTAATAGAAAATTGTGTGTTCATAACCTCAATAGATTTAACTTCTTGTTGATGATCTTCTATTGAGGGGAAATCTAATATCACCTTAGCATCTTCATCTATGCAATCCATAAATGTATCAATGATTTCATCCTCTTATACAACAATATCTTCCCAAATATGATATGTAGGTGAAGAGAAACAAGCAAGATTTTCATGACACTTAATGATTGGATCTTCTAACACCAAGATACCTTCTTCACAAATAGGAGAGATATCGGGAGGAGAACAAGCATGATTTTCATGATTGTCAATGATTGCATTCACTTGCACCAATGTATCCTCACAAGTAGGAGAGATAATGGGAGAGGGATCAATGAAAAACAAAAAGGAGGAGAAATAAACTCATTCTGACATGCTTTTGACAAAAAATCCTTGGAATGCTTAACAAGATCTGATAATAGAACATGAATTATGATAATACAAGAGTTTTGCAATGAGATCATGATGTTATGTCCTATGGATATGATAATTTCCAGCACTAAAATGCAACAATTATTTCCAAATTTGTATCAAATTGAAACATAGAAAAATAGGGGATTGGGGATGAGTTCTAAATGCAAAGAACCTAGTATCAATTCCACTTTTTTAAGGGTGTTTCATTAGGATGTGAATCCATAAGGTGCATAGATTGACTTTCAACCTCCAAGGTGGGCCAATCAAACCTGAATCTAATACTTTTGAGTCTTAGAAATGAATTGGAGATGATTTGGAATGATTGACCTAATTGAACTATATGACCTAATATAAAAATTCAATAATTTGGAAATGCACAGACTAAAACTGTAGATTGTACGTAGATCTGGGAAGTGTCAGATGATATGTACCTGTCACTAAAAGCAGGATTTGGCATGTGCAAAGGGACTCAGTCGCCCCTGGGAAAATGGGTCTTTGATGGGGGGTCTTAAAACTGCTTTTACAATCTTTTGATGCTGGATCTGAGCTTTTGATTCCTGATTACAAAATTGCCACGATGTTGTCAATGAATTTTGTAATTGAGTTTCCATAGCTTGAAAAATTTTAGGGATTTGAATGCAACAATGGAAAATTTTCCTTCAATCTTTCCTTGATCCTCTTCAAACCTATAACCTGCACATTCAAAGAGGGAGAAAATGTTGGGCCATTTAGGGTCTTGCCTCAATCAAACCCCATGTAAGTGTTTCCACTTCTACAATGACAATGTCAATGATGGGAATGATAATTGAAAGGACGGAATGATGAATGAACAAAATGTTGCAAGTCACCACCCTTCAATGGTTTCCTTGAAGGACTGAATTCATACACATCACCTCAAGGATTTGGATCTTGCTCTTCTTGAATTCTTGAATGATTTGGAGACCTACAATAAGGGCTATCCTTCACAAAACAATGAATATGAATGTATATAAACTCACATAGAATTTGACATGATGTTAGGATCTTGAATCGTTGTAATAAATCTCTGAAATAATACTCTTGACTTGCTCAATATTGTAAAAGAAGATCTCTTACTGAGTCTTCTCTTAGACACACTTCCTTTAACATTGTTGAACATGTGACATTGACTCTGAAGATGCACACTAAAAAAATTATGAAGATATTGGAAGAACACTCCACTCCTATTTTCAGGTCAGATCTCAAAAATGTAGACTTTTGGCCCCAAGATCTGAGGTATGTTGATGATAAACTTCAGAAAGAATACATTGATTTCTAGAACTAGTATTGTAAGTTGCACCAATATGAAATAAGAAGAGATGTTGATATCAAGGACTTGGACATTACTTGCCAAAATTTTGATAACAGTGATTGAGAAAGAATCTCTCCTCCACTAGGGACTATTCCAAGTGTGGATTCCTTTAAAGCTAGTAAAATTCATGCAAATAATAAGACACATGCGCATGACAATGAGGTTGTGCCACAACTGATTGATGATAATCCTTTGAAGATATTGATGGCTATCTTTTTGTTTTGTAATAGACTATGTTGATATCTCTTGTCATTATTGATTATATGACTTATATTTTTTGGTTGTTTTGGTGCCTAGCCTGGTGGGGCTCTTGATGTAGCTACTTGTGGTTGCATTTATATTGTAACAGACTTGATTTTATTAGTAACTGAATTTCATTTTAATAATAATAATCTACAATTCTCCACACAAAAAACACCTATAATCTTATAGCAAAACTTAAGTTAAAATTTAAAGAGCAAAATACAATATTATATTCTTTATAAAATAATATTGAAATACCTTTGTTATTTCTCATGCATAATTTTTTTAAACATCTAATATTAAATAATAGTTTATTTACATTCCTGGTATTAAAATATTTTTAAAAATTAATTATCTAAATAAAAACTAAAACTTAAAAAACACAACACAATATTATATTTTTTATAAAAAATAGTATTAAAATATCTCTATTATTCCTCGTGCATATTCTTTTGAAAATATCTATTACTAAAATAAGAATTTAATCCATTTAAATCAAATATCATATTTAAATAATCTTTTCCCATTGTACATATAATAATTTTAAAATATTAAAAAAATAATTAAAAAAATAAGAGATAAAGGTTTTTTTTTTCAGATTAAAATAAAATATAATTATTTATTTCTAATTCTAAAATAAAGACTTGAACTTAAAAATCTATTTCAATTATAATAATAGAAATGCAAAACCATATTAATTACATTTCTAAAAGATATTATAAATCATAATTACCTAACTAGATAATCAATTTAAAATTAAATATAAGTATCAAATAAACAATAAAAACAATCTTATTGTTTTATTTATTTATTTTATTTTCTAATTAACTTTAAGAATTAAAAATCAAATAAATAAATAGAATTACATCTATGCATTTAAATAAATTAATCAAGCCACTAAATTATTTATCTTAATTTAATTGTTTAATTATTGTTTTCCACACTATTGGATCATATCAGGACATTTCAACACCAAGGCCTAGTTCGCCTTCCCCGATACTTGAACCTGTTACACACCATAACCTCACCACACATATTTTTAGTAGCATTGTTAAGAAATAATAATAATACAATCGTCATCAATCAATTAACCATGACAATGCAATCACATTATACACAAAATGTGTTGACACTTTACACTCAACATAAATCAATAAAACGTATCTAATTTACAATGACTTAGGCAATTGAAATTTTTTCCATACATTTAATGTGGTGAATACATTCCAATTTTCTACCAAACCCAGACTTCTAATGGAATTTCAACATGGCACACCAGTATGACTCAAGCCTATTCCATTCAAGCAATTTGTAATATGATGCTTTGCATTAGAGGCTTGATTAAGATTGAAATGTGGAAAATGTTTAAAAATCATGGAGGCCATTCACATGCTAGTTTGCTATTTTTAACAACTATTCTAGCATTTGTTATTTTTTTTTTATGGTGAAGATGAGGGCATGTTTTCAGACTTATCCTTCAATTATTTTTTATTTCATTAGTTGTTTGGATTATATGTGCTTTAAGTTTCTTTATTTTTCATTTTTTAGCAGTCATTAAATGTTTCGCTTTAAAGTTTGCATTCTGGGATAAAATAAGATTATTTTAAAATCCTAGAAATTGGGCATTTATAGCCTATAAATAAGTACTTTGAACACATAAACACTAGAAAACAGTGAATGCTACACTTACATTGTAGAATTTTTTGTTCAAGTTGATTCCCTTATGAAATTACATTGATTAAATTGGAACTAACTCTATCAAGCTTTGTATTGATTTCATTGTCCATCTAAGTGGCAACTTTGTATGCAAATTAACAATTTAATTCTTGGAGTTGTGTATTGTTGCGGTTATTATTCATTTCAAAATCTTGTTTGTAATGAATAGTTGGTCTCTATTTTAGTTAATTGAAAAGTGTCATTTGTGCATTTAGATTAGCACTTTCCTACTTTCAATATCTAAAAATCTATTTTGCAAGGCATGACTACTAATAGTTTGGTAGAAGTCATTTCCTTTATGCAATATGCCCTCAATGAATCTTGTATAATATGCATGTTTGCATATCTTGTTTATAGTTTTTTTATCTAAGGTTAATTGAACTTAGGTTTAGGCTTGTTTAGTTTACGTTTAGGTTAGTTTAAATCATTCCAATAAACACATCATTGCATTCACTATAGCATGCAATATTTTGGGAGTAGCTCATGAAGATGTTGCAATATAAAATTTTGTTGACACATCGAAGGGAGGCACAACAAATTGGTTCCATCATCTTGCAATAAGGTCAATCACATGTTGAGAGATTGTGCACAAAAAATTCTTGCTATATTTAAAGAGTATGGCTACATTCTTTTCCCCCAACTATTAAATACCAAGAACACAAGCAATGATCCTTTGAGGGGATTTTTTTGTGATTCAATTGCCTTGTCAACAAAATCAACACTACTATGAAGCCTTCTTTGGAGATATTTTTAAGGTATTTCATCGATGTACTTCCTTTGAAGATTGCCTTCATGATCAAATACTATAAGATTAATGAGCTAGGAGAAGCTTAGGAGAGAGAAGTTAAGCTCAAGGATGACATGATTGCTATCAACAAACTAAGGGAAGACTCATCAAATCTATTATTCCAAGTTTTGTTGATCCTCTCTTGCAAAACTACAAATGTTCTCATTTAATAGTACCAAGGGTATCCTCAAGAAATTAATAAGAATGATAGATCCAAAATTATCTCTTTTGTCCCTTTGTCTCAATTATAGAAAGAGTTGCACAAATATACCACATGTTCTCTAAGGAGGGCAATATTTATGATGTGTTTGTAAGGAAAAACAATGATTCAACCATCCCTACCAAGCAAAAGGACAATGATTGTACCATGGAAGATGATGCATCAAATGGTTTCTTTTTTGTATTTATAGGATTGTTCAAGAAACCTAAATAGGACCAATGTGAAGAATGTCAAACTATTCAAGAGATGGCTAGTGAAAAAATGGAGTCTCTTCCAAGAGGTTGATATCATTCAACATCTAGCTCTATTGATAGGAGATCAATGTTTTTGTCTCCCTAAAGTGATTGCAACTTCAAGTTTGGTGGATTTTGTGAATATAAATGGTAGAGGATTTCAATTGTCACCCAATGTTGATAATTTTCTTTATAGTGGCAATGAAGGGCCACAATTGAATGAAGAACTCTATTTGAGGACCGTTTATCCTTCAAAATCACACTTTAGAAATGGAGACTTTTATCCCTAAATTGGATATTTTCCTGCAACACCTTATGACTAGTTTTGGAATGAAATCATCCTTTTGAAGTTTGAATCATTCTCATCCTCATCCTTAATAGATCTCATTAACATCAATGAAGAACAAAGAGTTGGACATACAATGGTTATCAATGAGTTGGTACCATAACTAGATATCACAAAAGAGGAAGGCTATCATGAACATAGTGGACAAAGGAAGTAAAATATTATCGTCATTCTCAAGGACAAGTTACAACTGAAGGATTTAGGATGATATCTTGAGAAGAAAACAAACTATCTTCAACAAATGGAGATAAACTTCACTGAGGAGGAAGATTTCCCTAAACTGCAAAACAATTACCGGTTTGTACTTGAGTTTGATCTGCATAATTTTATACATCTTGAACCATGATCTTCATAAAAGTCTTGATAAGAATTGAGTTATGGATCTATGTTGTCATAGTTGGATTCCCAACTCAAATGTAGGGTTGTTACTTTTCTTAGCATGTTAATGGTTTGTATATCAAATTTATTTCATCTTGTTTTCACGGATAGGTGATGTCATTTTCAAAGTCTATCTTTCAATAATGTGTTTCCCATTTTGTGATGTGTTTGCTTTTGTTGTTATTTTTTTCAATTAGGGTAGTTGTAGGTTAGGTGTTTGGGAAATAGGCTCAACTCTATTGGCCATAGATAGGACACGGATATATATTTTCTAAGATTCTAAAGTTATCCCATGACCCAAGTATGTTTCACCAATCTCCAAAAAGAGTCGATTATTGCGCTCCTATGAAATTCGAAGTCCATACTTGTTTTTTACCTTTTCTTGTCAAGATTGATTGGCATTGTGTGCTAACCAAATTCAATTTGTGGCATCCTCAATCAATTTGCAAGGTTGTCATGTCATAGTCTTTGTTCGTTGACTAACAACTTTAATAGAATGATGGAGGTTGCAATTATTTGATATGAAATAATGGTGAAATTTGCAAGTTGTCAATGTCATCGACAAAGAAAGATGAATGGAAAAAATTGTTTGCCCAACAAAGGTACCCAAAGCACAAGCATGATTCAACCATTTGAAAGTTCTACCTAACATCTTTAAATCGACTAAATTATTATATTTCTCTATTAGACACACATTTTGGAGTGGCTTCATAAAATGAAAATTCCACCTATGGTCTTGAAAGTGGCTTTAAGTGCCCAATATTTCTAGCTTGACCCAAGTGGCAAAACACTCCAGCTACCTTAAGTGGCAAATATTTCCATCTTGGCTCAACCATTTAAAAGTTTTTCCCACCTTAAGTGTCAAAAAATTCTACCTAACTTAAAGGGCAAATATTTTCCCCTGCCTCTCAATAGACTAAAAGTTCCACCTAGCTTAAGTGTCTAAAAGTTTCGCCTATATCATGAAAATATGATAAAAGTGGTAAAGGTCACTAGGCCACACCCAATATTGTTTAGCCATCTAAAAGTTCCACCAACGTACACTAGTCATGGTTGAGCACGCAATAATTTTGCCTAATGACTAATGTGGCACTCTCACCTCAAAACTCCACCTAACTCTATAATTGCATGAAAACACACATTTGCATTGGCTTAGCCATTGAAAACTCCACCATACATTAAAAGTGGTGAATATATTCCAATTTTCTACCCAACTCTAACAACTTCTAGGGAAATTTTCAACGTGGTGCGCCACTATCACTCAACCCTATTCCATTCAAGTAATTTGCCATTGGATCCATCAAGATTACATGGAAAATATTTCAATATCATGAAGGCATTCACATTCGCTCTCTTATTATTTGTAGCAATAACTATTCCAATTATTGTTATTTCCAATGTTCTATTTTCAGGCAGAAATGAGTGCCTGTTTTTTTTAGGTCCTTTCAATTAGTTTTTATTTTATTAGTTGTTTAGATTAAATTGTCTAGTTATGAAGCATAGGATGATTTTAAAGAACATGCAACAAATGCGCTAGGGCCTTTTCAAAAATAATTAATGTCATGAACAATTACCCCATAAATTAATTTGTACAGAAATCAAATCAACTTACACCTACAGTTTGCTTAACCTTAATAAATTAGTAATTACTCATTATTGCAAAGAGGATCAGTTGTTTGTTTATACCGTACACCTTATGGCCCGTTCAGTAATATGATTGATATTTTGTTTCTGTTTAAACTTCACATGGTGCAATTGCTTGAAAAGCCTAGATTGTTTATCCAGACTTCATCTGCTATAACTGATTCGTTGTCATCATTACGATGCCAACTCCAACATGCATGAGTTGCATTGTAAATGGTAAGCTCACCATGTCCAAAGCTTGCTTCTCGAAACAGTGACCATTGAGGTTGTGGGTCCAGGAACCTGTGGAAAATTAATCAAGTAGGACACTTATTATCCAGAAAAACAAACAGAGAATGCTTGAAATCATATCAATTATTTTCACATACTTTGAGGCAAGGCCTTCTGGACTTCCTCCATCCCCTATGGTTATATGCAAAGCTCCACATGGATTGGTTGCATCCATGTAAACTCGAGTCTGAAACATGGCATACAACTTATTCCATCAATAAGGAAACAACAATTGTCTATAATACTGGTGCAGAAACTAGCCAACCAAAGCCTTGTACAATACTTACAAAGCGTTCATAGGCATGGACATGGCCAGCAAAGACAACATCAACTTTTGCAGCATAAAGTAGTGGCTCCATGGCTTTCTTCATTTGATCACCTTCACCCTGATGAGCAGCATTGCTGTTATACCAAGGGACATGGAAGAGCACAAGAATCCATGGTGTTATGGTTCTGTTTACTCTTGAAAGGTCAGCCTGCGATTTCCAAAAGTTAATGCTTGAGTTAACTTCCATCTAAAGACAGGGTGCACATTCCATATGATATTGTCTGGAATATATAATTAACAAGGAAAATAGGAACCTGAAGCCACTCATATTGGTCTGAGTACTGTCCATTGCGTGCATACGAGCCAAGCATTATTATGTGTACTCCTGTAACGTCAAAGGAATAATAGAGATTTGAACTTGATCCACTCTGCTCAAAAGGCATTCGCCATCGTGCATTATAAGCAATAAATGGCTCAGTTACAACAATAGGTACAGTCTCAGTTTCATGATCTCCTTCTGTGACCATCCATGGCCTTGTACTTGCCAAAGGCTCTACCAGCTTTCCAAAGGAATCCCATAATGGCTGCTGGGTATCCGCATATGAAAGACCACCTGGCAACAGGAAGACATCATAGTTTGTCTGTTGAATGTGCTGTAAAGTTGAATTTGTCCAATTGGTTTGTCCTAGGTCGCCTGTTGGAAATCCAAGGTAAAAGACATTACATTGCCTGTTTAAAAGTATCGCACCAACTTGGAATATGCACAGAACGAATTGTTGACCTAAAGTTAAGCTTTAATTAGTCTAGGAATTACAACCACATTTGATCACTTTGCAGAAGGGAGGTCGGTAAAGAAGCCAGTTCAAGAAGACACAGAAAGGAGGAAAATAAGAAATATTCGTCTTACCCACAACTGCAAAAGTTATAGGAAACTGCAATGGTGGTGTTTTGAATTTGTACTCTGGACCAGAAGTTCCACAACGATAGTAATAATTTGTATTCGCATCCAATGGCCCAATTGTAACATCATAAATCAGGCCAGATTTGTAGCCCAAATAAGAATAAGAAGTATTTCCTCCCTTTGCTGAATAATTATATACTCCAGGCAATGTTCCATACTCAACTATTGACGGCATATCAGTATCATTTGTTAACCATGTTACTCTCAATTGATCCTTTCCCAACAAAGAAGTATGTACCTGTAAAGTATGAAAAATATCAGAAGCCCTTCTTGGTCAAAAGTGAGATATTATATTTTATGAGTACATATCATTCATTCCAAATTATAATGTGAACAAATAGTATCCTGTTTAACTTTACAAGAATACTAATTATATGCTTTGGGGGATTCACCCATTTCGATTTTCCACACAAAAAAATGAAACACACTAGTTATAATTTCATTGATAAGAGGGTCAACCATCAACCAGGAAAGTTATAGGACAGGGATGGCTCAAGTTTGGTGTTAGATAACTGGATATTAAAGCAAATGTCTTGGATCTCTGATCTGTAATTAGGATAATATTCCATCCCTAAATCTCCAACACGGTTAGCATGTTTGGGATGAAATAATGATATATATGCTCCTGTAATTATGTTCCTTGTTTGATAACAGTCTGGAACTACAGAAGATGTTAATGATACAAATTTGAGGAGCAAAATATAACAAAAGTCACACAGACCATGACACAAATTTACCCTGGAAAAACCCAATGTGTGAAAAACTCCGACAACTTGGAGCTGTTTCCTTATGTCAGGTGAAATCAGCAAAAGAACTAGAAGCGTATTGCTCCCAAATAACCTCAAAGAATATCATAGGAATGAATTAGCACTACTACAATATTCTCACAAGCTTTCCTTGCTTTAAAAATTGCTCAAACAAGATATGTATCCCCTACTCTCAGCTGTAGAAGCATACTAAAACTGTAGATGCCTTTTACAAGACTGCATCGTGTTTATGTATACACAAGTTGGGTTACCAAACAGAGCAGGAATAAATAAATCTTCTATCCTGCTTAAGGGAAGCAATGCCTGAATTTTCAATGAATAACACCAATTTCCAAGAGGTACTTTCCTGATGGTTAAAGTGACTGATTCTTGCAGACAATTTAAAAATTATGATCTTAATTGGGACATGTTTCACCAGAAATGAAGTAATGTCTGCATTGCAGCTCTGTCCTGTTGTGACCACATCGCCAATGGGGACCCCCAGTTGCCTGCTAGTTTTGAGGGTTTTTTCTCCTTGCAACGGTTACGTGAGATCACTTTGTTAAGAGTTTCAGGTCAGTTTGCCGAGAGTTACCCGAGCCAAGTCAGTAATTCATGCTTGAATCAGTGCGTAGACGTCATGGAAGCGCTTAGAAGGCCCAAGAGACGAAGATCGACTGTGAATTCGGCCAATTCTGAGACTTCCTATTTTTTAGGAAAAGTTGCTTTTTCGATTTTTCATTTTTGGCATTTTTGGACCAAACGAGGTTCCCTATTTTTTAGGGTTGCTTTTTCTATTTTTAGAAAGTTTCTATTTTTGGAAGGTTTCTATTTTTAGAAAGGTCCCGAGCTCTGAAAACGCACTCAGAAGTTCGAAAAACTCAATAGAACTCTCAGAAAATCAAAATGAAAAAAAATTGAAATTTTTTTTGAAAAATCTGGAAAAACAAAATCTGGAAAAACAAGTAAAAAGCATGAAAATCAGACCGAAAACGTTCAAAAATTCTGGAAAATCAGTCAAAACCAGTTCAAAATTAACCAGATCTGAGGTTGAAATCATGAAAATCAGCTCTTAAATGGTGAAGTTTGTGAGAAATCTGTTCAAGTCTGGAAAATTCGCCATTTCCATGGAAGAAGGATGAAGGAAGATGTTTTAGAATGTCAAGGTGGTCATGGAGTTCGCCCAGCAGCAAAGAGGGACGTCCAAAAGGTTGATGAAGTCCGCCCTCGACATCCTTAACTTCATTAAGGTCCGCCATGCATCTTGAAGGCATATCCTTGGACCTTCCAAAGTCCGCCCAAGACCATCCTTGATTCCTTTGAAGTCCGCCCATGCATCTTGAAGCACATCCTTGGACCTCTCAAAGTCCGCCCTTGAATATCCTTGCATCTCAGGAAGTCCGCCATTCACTAGAGGGACATCCTAAGACTACCTAAAGTTCGCCATCCTCATCCTATAACCCTCTAAAGTCCGCCATATGCTTAAGACTCGTCCAAAGTGCTTGTGAAGTCTGCCCTTGAAAGGTGGGACTTGGCCGAAGGCTATTGAAAGTCCGCCTAGGCATGTAAAGTGAAGGAAAATCAAAATTTTGCTAAGTGTTGGCGCCCAGCTAAAGAGGATTTCGAAATTTGGTTAAGTATGAGGGCCTAAAAGGGTGGAGAATCCTTTCCAAAGGATGGGTAAATGCTAAAGTGTTAAGGAAGTCCGCCATCCACTAGAAAGACATCCATGGTGCTTGTCCAAAAGACCTATGAAGTCCGCCATGCACTTGGAAGGAGCTAGCAAAGTATCAAAGACATCCATGATGTTCATCCAAGATGTCAAGGAAGTCCGCCTAAGATGATAAGATGATGATTTTTGGCTAAGTGTCAATGCCAAGTCCAAGAAAAAGTTCGAAATACTTGCCTAAGTAAAGAGGCTAAGGAATGAAAAATGAAGACGTTGGCTAGGAAGTATGACGCTTTCGAGAGGTCAAATGCCAAGTTTGAAAGGGCACGTGCTAAAGAAGATCAGGATGTGGCAAAGAATAAAACGGAATGTGCCTAACACGATGAGGAAAAGAGGTAAAATTTGCCTAAGTATGGAGAAAATGCGAAGAAATTGTCAACTTCGACCGAAGAAAAATGCGCAAGGCAAAGAGAAAGGAAGGATCGTCCTTGGCCAGAAGGAGGAAGAATATATCAGACATCAAGGAAATTCGCCCAACGAAGACATTCAGACGAGGATTTTGCCTAGAAAAATTCGACTGAGCAAGGAAATATTTGACTTTGGCAGGGTAAAATAAGCTTAAAATCTCGCCTCGGCAAAGAAAAATAGGGATCTGGCAATTAAATTTTCGACGGAATGGCTTGAATTTTGGTTTGGCTAGACGAAATTAAGGATGAAATCGGAAAATAAACTCTCAGCCAAAAAAAATGGAAGAAAAATCGAAATAGCCATGGGTCCAAAACGAACGGGTTGGAATTAATTAAAATATTTTTAATATTTTAATAATTTTTATTTCAACTGCTTGGAAATTTAAAAATGCCTTGGACAAAATCGAATTCGCCAGACGATGTTTTGGAGGAAAATAATTTGTGCCGGCCAGAGATAAAATCCGATGGGCAAAATTAAATTCACCGTGACTTCAGGAGAGAGAGTGTTAAAAATTTAACTTCGGAGGTAGAATTCAGGAGAGAGAAAATCTGAATTTGTTTATTTTATTTCTTGCAGGTGGATGACGACACGAGGCGAATCTTCAAAGAAGAAGCAATGGCGTGGAATGGTGGAAAGTCTGTTTCAAGCCGAATGGAGTGAGGGAAAAAGGATGGGACAAGCATGAGAAAGACCAACCTTGCCTAAGCATACATGTCCAAACCTTTGTAAGGCATGTTCAAGGCAAAATAAAGTTTGACCTGGATAAGAAAATGTCTTGAGCATCATGAAGTCCGACTTTGATCGAAGGAAAACATCCAAGCTCATGTGAAGTCCGCCCAAGGAGAGGATGAGAAAATTGGCTAAGTGTTGATACCTTGGGGAGAAGAATTCACTAAGTGTTGGACAGAAAACGGGAAGGATGAAGAGGAAAATAAAGAAGAAATGAATAAAATCCTTAGCACAAGCCAGATCCAGAATTGAAGGAAAATCCACAGGCAAAGTTCATCCAAAACCTTGGCTAAATGTTGAATAGTCCGTGTGAAGGTGGTGCAAAATGAACATGAATAGCCAAAATTTGGCTAAGTCTGGGAAATACTTCACAGAGGAAATTCCGATTTCTCTATCATGGCGAAAGCACAGAGGCATTCTTCTCCAAATTCTAGGCACTTGAAAGAAGCAATCCGGGCAACTTCTTGAGGGATTTCATCTCCTGAAGAATTGAAAACAAGCTTCCAATCAGAATCAGATGGTGACAAGAAAAGTGTCCCAAACAGATCTCCATACTTAGACAATTTCTCGGCACGAATTGGAGAATTCAAAGAGGAAATCCAAAGGAATAACATCAACCCAGTTCGAGCAGGAGGAAGTTCAAAGCAACCAACTTCAAGTCCAGTCACTTGCTCCAGGGGGAGACTTCCAGACCTCAAAGATTCCAGTACAGGTAAGAAGAAGAAATCAAAGTCTCAAAAGGAATCCAAGATCAAAGCTAGGAAGGAACAAGCACAACGGATAGAGTCATCGGCAGGGAAAATATTCTAAGGCAAGTGCGTGGAAGAAAAACGAAGCAACCAAGGAAGACATCCAGCATGCTGAGGTGGCGCCTCCTCATCTTCCAACCAATCAAATTGTTCCAAATCAACATGCAACAACATTCTATTTTATTGTTGGTTTATATTTAGCACAAAGGACAAGTGTCCTCAAATGAAATTTTCTCATTGGTCGAAAGTGACAAACCCTAATTAGGGTTTTATTTTGTAATCTCGGTCGTTGATTTGAAATCAATCTTGGCCATTGAATTCTAATTGGGGAGCCTATAAATTGAGCTCGCCCCCTCATTTGTAATGTGTGGAGACAGATTATGTATATTGTCGCATTGAGATTATTTTGAATGATAAAAGCTCTTGAGCATGATTTGCCTTGAATAACTTCTTATTGTTGAATAGTAAGCGAGGTTACATATTATCTTCCACCATAGATTAGAGTTAAAGTTAGATTAAGTAGAATTTGCTTTGAAAAGTTGTTAATTGAATGAGAGATTGTTCATTGATTCAATTGATAGCTCATACTTTTTGAATGGATGATTTGCATTAGGTTGCAAATGCTCTTAAGCGTGGAAGCAACTTCAACCTCATTCGGGGTTTGAAAATTATTCTCTAGGCCCTTGAAGATTGCACCCATTTTGTGTGTGTCCACTGCGGGGCCAAGACAAAGTGTGGTTTATTCTCTTCACCGAGTCTTTATTGTCTCTTGAGTTCTTAGGCATAGACTAGATTCTCCTGAACCCTATTCTTTTTGCCATTTTTTTGAGATCCACAATTGAAAGTCCTAATTGAGAGCCTTTAACGATAAATTTCCTAAGTCCTGAACTTGTGAAGACTTTCTGCGTAAGTCCCCTTGTTTATTACCAGCATATCACAACAACCATTGAGCTTATCCACACGTCGAGACCCGACTAAAGAAACCTTGGAATCGCCATATGATTTTCTCGCAATCTTAGCATATGCGGTGGTTTTTCAAGAGAGGATAGAGTGTCTTTGGACATTTTATTCTGTGTGTTCGGTGGATGATAAAACGTACACCAACACTTCCAATTTCAAATTTTCAATGATGCTATAGAAGAGGTTGGACCCTCTAATGTTGTACAAGTAGTGACTGATTCAGCTCGTGTATGCAAGCTACCTGGCTTAATGGTGGAAGGTGTTTATAAGCACATTTTTTGGACCCCATGTTGTTCATGCATTGAACAACGCATTGAAAGACATTGGAAAAATAAATTGGGTGAAGGAAGTGGTGTCAAAAGCTAGAGGCATTTAGATGTTTATTTGCAATCATCACACATCACTTGCTTTGTTTAGGACTTTTTCTAGGAAGGAATTCCTCAAGCTTGTGGATACCAGATATGCTAGCTACTTTATTTTTTTGGTGAGGATGATCGGGGTGCAGGAGCCTCTTCAATTGATGATGGTTAATTCAAAGTGAGCTAGATGGCCAAAGGAAAACATAGCTGAAGGAAAAAGTATCAAACATAAAATCCTCAACAATGATTGGTGGTCCACAATGAGGTAAGAGATTGTTGTTTTTTTATTTTTTAATGAATTGTTGATTTTTAGACTTTTAGTATTAAATTTCTGATTTTATTATTAACTAATACATTGTTGATTTTAATATTAAATTTATGGTTTTCATTTTATTATTGATATCAAATTAATAAATTCAATTGGCATTGCTAATTTTATGTTCATTCTTGAATCTTTGCTGATATATTTGCTCCATTATCTCACCTGTTGTGCAGGTGATAAGATATTCTGATACAAACTCTCCTAGCCTTCGAGAGATTTATGAGACATTTGATAGCATGCTTGGACAAATGAAGCAAGCAATTCATAGCAGAGACCATAATTTGGGATTTTATGAGGAGCACATTAGGCCTGACACAATGATGGGACACTATGAACACCCCACTTCATATGATTGCCTATGCTCTAAATCCCAAATGGTATGCAGCAAGACCTGGGAAAGTGCCTCCATATGATGAAGAGGTGAAAGATGGCTTCATGAGGGCCCTTGCAAAAATGTATACTGAGGAGTCAGCAAAATTAGAGCATAGTGGCTAGCCTTTGTGAGACTTCATGGCCCAACATTCAATAGACTAGAGATGAGGTTGGATAGAGCTACATTAGCTCAAAATGACCCCATTGGATGGTGGACATGGCATGGCAAGGATGCACCAAAGTTGAGGATGCTTGCCACTCATCTCCTTTCACAGGTTGCTAGTTCCTCTGTTGCAAAGAGGAATTGGTCTACATATAGCTTCATCCAGTTAGTCAAAAGGAATAGGCTTACCTCTAGACAATCGGAGAAGTTGGTGGTTGTGCATAGTGCCTTGCGGCTTCAGGATCAACAGACACCTGAGTATCGTTAGACTCCAACTACACGTTGGGATGTTGATCCCGAAGATACTACACAAGTTGATGAGGAGGCACATGATGCATTGCTTGGGGTTTCATTGGGTCAGGATGAGATAGGCTCTCATAGTGGTAGTGACTCAAACTCCAATTTTGATGCAATATTAGGGGATGCTGATTAGGGACAGCTACATACTTGATATTTCTATATTTTTGTCATTTTGATTTTCTAGTTGAAACTTGAAACTTGCAGCCTTTGGGCTTTATGATGTAATTTTTATATAATATACTGTTTTACACGGGGGCGCATCCCCTACCCCAAAACCCATTGTCCCCGTCCCCAGCCGTCCCTGGGATGAGGAGATGCAAAGGGGATGTCCCCCAGCCGTCCCCAAAACAGCCCAACTAGCAAGAAATGAGAGGAAACATCCCTTGCCCTTTGGAGACAGTTCCCATCCCCGGTACGGATGGGGGATGTTGGAAACATCCCTCTTTGTACCAGGGACAGCTAATCATCCCCCACAGACAGGGAGCTTCCTATGTTAAAAAAACATATAAAAAATTGATTTTTTAAATATTTCGTCCTCCTTTTTAAGGTGATTTTTGAGTTTGGGTTGTTTGACATTTTGTCAAACACTTGGCGTGCAAAGTGACTGAGTTCTGATTTCTGAATGTTTATGCTTGTGTTTGATTGAATTTTAATGCCAAATCATTTGCATAAAACATAGAAATGATAACTACTATTATAACATCAACAAATATTAAACATTCAACCTCAAATCTGATTTTATTTGCACTATATCAAGTCTGAATACATTGCGTTACAGGTCTGATTTTATTACAGCAGCAGACATTTCCTTCAAAATCTAATTTATATTGATTCCCAATGAAATACAAACATACCTAGATCATAGGCTACAATAATAAGTTTAATGACATTTATTATGCTGTTATACTACTACTCATGATTTATTTACATATTGATATTGTTGTTATCAATTATTATTAATTTATTGACATATCTCTCTCTATAATATATTAATAAATTTTGAATGTGTTCCCTACCGTCCCCCTGTCCCCATCCCCGAAACATCGTGGAACATAGATAATATATAAACAAATACCACTTTATCAATGAATGCAATTAAATTTTGTTAAGGTTCGAATATATGATGTGTATGACAATTGCTTTCTATGTTGCTTTCTCTGAAATGAAAATATCAATTGAACTCTAATATTATGTATTAAGGTTCCATGATGTATATGATGATTTCTTTATCATATGAATATTTGTAATACTAATTTTCTATATTTTTAAAAAATTTCCTATTTTTTAATAGCCATTCCCTGTCATCCCCTAAAAATTGGCCTCCCTCCCGTCCCCATCCCCGATACGCATCCCCTCGTCACCTGTTGTCCGCGTCTTAGAAACTTGGGGTAACATAGGTATCCACCCTTCTATAATGGTGGATGATTAAATTGTTAATAATTCATCCTTTGCCACATACTTTGACATAGACTAAAGCCAAATTTGATCTTCTAGTATTGGCATCCAGCGTTGATCTCCCTTAGTTCCCTTCTCATGTTCATTTAAGGACCTTTATTTCAAATTGTTATTCATACTTGGACCATACGGATTTTAGCTTTTCAAAATTATCAAGCATGTGTTCGTTTTGGGTTCATCCTCTCTAGCTACATTACTCATTACCTTTAGTTTTTTTTGATAAAATAGTTCAAAATATATTAATGTAAGGAGTGATAAATGTATCAAGATGGTACCATGTTTCTAGAGATATAAACCATTGCATTGAGGATTATTCCAGCAAAATACCAAAAACCCAACAAAACTAAAACTAAGCCATAAAATTGAAGAATTCTACTCCTACGAGCACTTGTAAAAATAAATTCTAAGCCTACAAATATATATCACCATGGGGTAACCCTTTCCTTGGATTGAGATCTCCTTTTCGCAGCGAAGCACCAAAGAAATGGAATCAATATGTCCAAAATTGGAGATAACAAGCCTAAAGATCCTTTATTAAGCAAAGTGCTTTATCTCTTTGGTTATTGGAGGAAATAGGCCTGTCCCACAAAGTGTTCCTCCCCTTGCATGGAAGCAGGGCTTCCTTTGTCATCACCATTGAGCATCTAAGTAGCAAGCTAGTTAAAAGGGGATTGCCAAAGATGAGGCTTATGTAATGAGGTGTGGCCTCCTCCTCCTCCAAAGCCTTCCCTTTCAAAAGGTTCTTGTTTTGCAGCAGGCTTAAAACAGTGTTGTGTCTCTCTAGCATCCACATGTTCATAGACTATCTTCTCAAATATTTGAATCCTTTTGCTTTGATGTTGGAAAGCAGCAATCAACTAAGCATTGCACCTCTCCAAGGCTCCACAAGCCCCATCCAGAACAGGGTTTTGAGTGGCATGCTTCCTAATATTGTCATTGAGAAATTTCAAACTCCCATTGATGGTTTGCAGTGCTGCCACTATGGCACTTTCCTACATTTTTCACTACTTTAGTGATAGTTACTTTTTAACAATGCCACATTTTTTCATCCAAAATAACCATGCCTTCTTACCAGCACTTCACAAGTGTCCCTCAACATTCAACAGACTTCCTTAAGCAAAACACATCTTCCTCAAAATGTGATCCAACTCAACTTGCACAATGGACCTTGAATTAATTCAAAATAGCTCAGGTCCCAAATGAAATTTCCTACTTCTCACTAGCATATTTGCAAGAAGTATGGCAGTGAGCGAAAATTCAAATATCTAATGGCGCCACTAAACATAAATGTGACTTTGAAGACAACAGCATCTGAAAATTCATGTTCAGCTCCAATCAGTGCTTCAAGAGTAGTAACTTGAGTTAGATGATTGTCTATAATATGAGAAGCCCCTAGCCAAACCACTGCCCAAAGCTTAAATCCCAGTTTAAACATCAACCACCTACCCATTCTTCTATAGATTAATTTATTCATCAGGCATAACAACACTTACAGACATTTAAACACAAGGCAAGTATTGTTTAAACTTTAAATTTCTAAATGATGTAAGTATTTAGAAGGAATACCTCACTAAGTTCAATAAATCATCTGTGCTCTCTAATTTCCTGCTTCCAAACTAAATTCCATAATTTAGTCACAAAAATATTTGTGTGCCAATGTGGATCATATTGTAACAAAGAAGCATACACATGAATGTAAAACATGATGTGCACAGGCTTGGCATTGATTATATATTCCAAAAATAGCTCCACTTGTTCTGGGGCAAACTTTTCCGACAAGTGATGAAATTGCTTTAAAATGTTGGATGTCCATTAGGCCATATAAACAACATTTTATTTTACATACATACTCTAGCACAAAAGTGTTCTTTTGTCTGTACCCTTGAGTGTAATCACTTGATAAAAGCTTGAGAACCGATTAAAGGGTTTGAACCCATGCACTCGAAATTCCAATCAGTAAAAGGCATAAAGAGGTCTTTGTGACTACATTCAACGAGTAGTTCAAGCTCCAAACTCAAAATGGGGTCCTTAATAGGGGCCATCGCAATAAATGAGACCCATCAGATATCTCCAATTTTAATGTGATCCTAAAATCCCAAATCTTGTAAAACTTTGGTTTCATCTTGTTTGCAAAATGGAGTTTGTTTTGTATGATCAATGCTTCATTGGTTGGGTACCAATTTGATCATTGTTCACAAATTCATACTCGCTCAAGGAGTAAGTAGACACCCAAGCATTATCCATAACTATTCTTCTTAAACTCTAAAAAGATAGTGATCTTGATGGCCCTCCTATGACATGTACTTTCTTCATGAGGAGATTGTTTACCACTCCCACACATTGTACTCTCTCTCAACATTAATCAATAGCTCACCAATCCCCACAAAAAATGTTTCCCAATGGTTGCAACCTATTATCCCCCTAGTTGTTCAAAACAGACATTAGTTTTGTACCTATTACTCTGATACCTTCTTCCTTCACTCATGGATCTCCAATCTTAGCCAATTCATCAGGCCTCCACAGAATATCATATGCTTTGTCACCTGTATGTCGCCATTACTACGCATCTTTATCCAACAAAGGCTGACGAGAGGGAGATTCAGTGTTCACGCTACGATGAGTCTCATGTATGGCCTTTGTGTGATCATCCATCATACAACCTTTGACCATGAGACAAAATTGAATAGCAATGAATACAAATGAAGATGCTGGCCGAACCACTTGGATAAATAGTAAACATTTAATAAAACCAACACATTCCATTGCAGTGGCTGACTCATGAAAATAAGGATGGCACTAGAATTAATGACAATTAATAAAGCCTGGCCGACCCTCATTGTTTTGGTGCCACTTTTCAAACAAAAGTTAAATTTAATTTATTATATTAATCTAGCCAACCCATATCTTGGCGCTTAAGTATAAGGCAAATATAAATTTGTAAGAGTGACGCAAAGAATTAATTTAAGAGCAGCAGTTTATGTGAATAAGGTGTGCAACGATTATCTTTATTAATATAGAGCAGAGTTAGTGAAGGCAACAATTAAGAGGAGGCAGCGATTCAAATTATAATTAGTTTTAAAAAGAAACAAACCCTCCCTAAAGGGACGTGCCCATTCAAAGATGGTGACTATTCTAAGGGATGTCTCTTCTCATGAAGAGGCATAGGGAAGATATAAATGCACAGGGAAATGAAAGGAAGAAGGGGATACAAAAGGAATCTGGAAATATATATTTTCTGAGTAAAAGCAGACCAAGAGAAATATACAGATCTTAGAAAGGAAAATACAGATTGGGAGAGAGATATAAGAGGATTTAAGCACAGAAATATGGGATAGTGAATAAGATAGAAATAGGAGTATTTCCTGACTGTAGCAGCAGATACATTAATAGGATATACTCAGATTTAATATGTGGGAAGTTGGCTCAAGAAGAGATAAAGGAAGACGAATGGTAAATCAATAAGGGAAATAAGTTGAATAGAATTAATTATTTATATATACATTATATACGATTACGCAATAATGATGCTTGCAGCAATTATTAACACTTATGAGTAATTACTAATTATACAATGGAACTAATCTATTGCTTCTCTGTAAGTAATATCTTATGAATACTGAAAAAAGATCAATCGATCAAGGATAAGAAACATACAGATCAGGAAGGAAAAGAGAATCAGACCTGTGTATCACCACAGGTTGATATTATCAAATATATCAATATAATCAGGTGTATTTTCTGCAAATCATTGTTTACCTATGTATGCATTTCGCTTATAAGATAATAAAAGTAGTTAATAAAGGATTTCTTACGATTGAAACCCACACTGTGGGAAGGGCTATTAAAATATTAAATGTAATATTAATGGTCATCTTAGCTTTAGTTAGTCATAAGTTTACTTTTAGTTAACTTAGTTTTTTAGTAACTTCAATTTTTGCTTTGGTTTGTTTTAGCGTCTTTCTGCTTTCTGCTTTAGTTTGCTTCAGCTAACGATGGTTTCTTTTTAGAAACATTGTCTTGTAATTTTATATATAAGGAGCTTTCATCTCCTTTTGAAAACACGCAATTATGAATATCAATAATCATTTCATGGTATCAAAGCAGTGTTCCACGGAGACGCGTCTCCCCCCTTTTTTGTGCCGTCTCCCCGTCCGGGACGTTTCAGAGACTTGGGGACGCCATGGAGACGTCCCTTGGCCGTCCCGCCACCGCCGCCGGGACGTGAGAGACGTCTCTGAGACGGGGGAGACGTCTGGGCGTCTCCGAGACGTCTCAGAGACGTCCAAGCGTCCCTCGAGCGTCTCGGAGACGCCCAGGAGTCTCCCGCGCTGGGACGCATTTTAAAGTGCTTTTTTTTTAAAAATCTTTTATTTTTCTTGAAGTTTGTGCATGGGGCCGAACCCTAAAGGCCTATGGGACCCATCTCAAAGCCTCTAAATGAAATAAAACTCTCAAATTGCTTTCTTTTTTACTCATATATGCATTTGATGTTTTGGAGCAGCTAGGTGAAGAAGAGGAAAACCAGTGAGAAGAGTGAGTGAAAGAGTGAGTTTGAGGTGCTGCAAGTGCAAGAGGGGTGAGAAGGAGAAAGAAGAAGAAGAGGAGGAGCATTCTACACCAATTTTGAAGGATTTTTCAAGCACAAGGTAGGATTTTATGACTGTTTTTCTTAGTTTTTTCAATTTTTTTTTGTTTTGTTTTCCAAGTTTTTAGATTCATTTTGAAAATGTAGTTTGATGTTTTTAATGGGCATTGAAATGAAAATCAAAACATGAATATGCATTTGCAGCCACATGTCTATGAAATTATGATTAAAAATTTAATCATAATTTCATATACATGGCTGCAAATGCATATTCATATTCTTCATTTTCATTTCAAGGCTCATTTTTTTTTCTTTCATCTTTCCATCAAGATTCATCATGAAATTTTAAAATTTTATTTTCAAATTTGTTAAACAGAAACTAGGCTGAAACTAGGCACTTATAGAATTTATTTGTTTATTGCAGTGTCACAATGAGCTCTCATGACAATGATGACATCAACATGAGTGAGGATGAAGCTCATTCACATAGTGATGTTGATCCTGAATATGAACCTGGGGTTGAGGGGGATGACCATGGGGATGAGCATGAAGTCCAAACTAGTTCCATGGCAAGTGAAGCAAGTAATGTAAATTGCCCTTCTGCAATATTGGCAAAGTATGCTAGGGGTCCTTTTGATCCCACTTCCCCTCTCAAACAATTTGCAACAAAAGATCTAAGCAGGCAACCGCAAGCGGCAACAACTGGTGGCACAAGGAGGTGGAAGTGCAACTTTTGTGGTGGTGGGTGGTATGGCAGCATCACTAGAGTTAATGCACACCTCCTTTTCATTAAAGGAAAAGGTGTGGGGATATGTCGTTTTTTATTAAAACCGGAAAACCTGAAATTCAAAATTGAAATAAATAAGTTATGGGGTGTTCATGATGATACTCCAGTTGCACCTGTGCCTACTACTTTGTCTCATAGGACACAGCTTCAGCATAGCCAACAACAGAGATCTAGCCATACTTTGCAGACGAGAGTAGGAGGGACACCAGGTTCTTCTTCTAGTGCCTATGCAGGAGAGGGGAGGGGGAAACGGAAAGTGCAAAGTCAAACTCAAAGTAACCCCATTGCAGATTTGTTTAATGTGCAGCTCAAGGATGAGATAGATGATGCCATTGGCAAGTTCTTCTTTGCCAATGGCATCCCGTTTCATGTTGCCCGATCTCCTTATTTTAAGGATATGATATCGATGGTGGCAAAGGGAGGACCATCATATGTGCCACCAGGTGAGACGAAATTGAGGACAGCGATCTTGGATAAGAACTATTCCAAGATCAATTTGTTGATGGAGAAGATGAAGGAGTGTTGGATTGAGACAGGATGTAGCATAGTCATGGATGGGTGGACGAACATTAGCCATCGTCCACTCATTAACATCATGGTTACATGTACTGAGGGCCCATATTTTCTTAAGGCAGTTGATTGTTCAGGGCATCGCAAAGATGCTGATTTTCAGTTTGAGGTTCTCAGAGGTGCTATTGAGGAGGTTGGGCCACAAAATGTGGTCCAAGTTGTGACAGATGCTGCGCATGTGTGCAAAGCTGCAGGGAGACTTATTGAGGCTACTTATAGGCATATCTGGTGGACCCCATGTTGTGTGCATGCCATGAACAATGCACTCAAGGACATGGGAAAGATTGAATGGATTAGAGCAGTGGTTCATGATGCGAGAGATGTGCAGATGTTTATCTGCAACCACCACACATCACATGCACTTTTCAGGACCTTCGCTAAGAAGGAGTTCCTGAAACCTACTGATACGAGATATGGTTCTTATTTCATTCTCTTAGACAGAATGATTGAGTTGCAAGAGGCACTGCAACTCATGGTCATGACAGCAGATTGGAGTAGGTGGGCCGAGTCTAGGACAGAGCATGGGAGGAAGGTGAAGGATACAGTGAAGAGCGATGTGTTTTGGGCTGATGCAAAATATATTGTTGCCATCATTAAACCAGTTTTCCAGGTTATCAGGTATGGGGATGCGGATGCACCTAGCCTTGGAGAGGTGTATGAGTGCATTGATTCTATGCTTGATCAGATGAGGGCTGTTGTGCGAGAGAGGGACCCTACATTAGCATTCTACCACGAGCACATTCAGCCAATCATTCACAGGAGATGGGAGAAGCTCAACACTCCCTTGCACATGGCAGCCTATGCACTTAATCCTAAGTGGTACTTGACTAGGCCTGGTAGAGTAACACCGATACAGGATGCAGAGGTGAAGGCAGGGTTCTTTAGGTGCATTGAGAGGATGTATGATGATGTAGATGCCAGTGTGATTCGCACTGAGTGGACCAAATTTGCCACTCTTAGAGGTTATTCAGATGCAGCCAAGATGGATATGCGAACTATGGCGCAGGAGGACCCAATTTTGTGGTGGACTTGCCATGGATCAGGATCTTTGACTACCACTCTAGCCATTCGATTGTTATCTCAGGTTTCTAGTTCTTCAGCTGCTGAGAGGAACTGGTCTACATATAGCTTCATCCACTCTCTTAAGAGGAACAGACTTACCTCTAGGAGAGCAGAGAAGCTTGTGGCTGTACATAGTGCTTTGCGTCTCATTGACCGCAAATCACTTTTGTACAAAGAGAGTCCAGCAGCACGGTGGGATGTAGACCCAGAGGAGCCAGCACAGATTGATGAGGATGCTGCAGTTTCGGCTTCAGATGCAGGGCTGGTTGGTATTAGTTTGGCAGTGCTTGATCGCGAGGATTCTAGTAGTTCGAGTGATGAGGAGTTTGGGGATGATTAGAGGCCTCCCTTAACTACATTTTTGCATTTTGTACTTATTTTGATTATGATATCAAACTATCAATGTACTCATGCTACTTATTTTTATCATTATGATATGATATTATGATGTGACATGTCATATTTTCGATATTCATATAATAGAAATCTCAAATTCGACAATTTCATTTGTCAAATTTTAATATTTTATTTGATTAGTGATTACTAATAGTTTTCAAGTATTCAAAATGTTAGTATTTGCAATTTTACTAATTTGCCAAAGTTTAATTTGAATTGTTATTCTAAAACATCTTTTTATAACTAGTTATTCAAGTACCCTATGTATATCAGCGCCGCCCCCCCGCTGCCGTCCCCCCGCCGTCCCCCCGCCGTCCCCAAACTTAGACCCCTTGTCCCCCCGTCTCCGAGACCCGTCCCCCACATGGAGACGCGTCCCCTTCAGGAGACTCCGTGGAACATTGTATCAAAGCTTAGGTTCGACCTGAGATATTTTGTTTTTTAGCCAATTTTTTTTTAAATCGAAAAAAATTTGTGAACTAATTTTGTTGAAAATCAAAGCTTTTTTTTAAGTGAAGTTTTTTGAGGAAGGATTTTTAAGGAGATTTTTGTGGGTATGTGCATTGTGCCGGATCAGCACCTAGAGTTTTTTATGCCGGGTTTGCGGTGATTTCTGAAGTTTCATGGCAGCCTGAAGGGTTGATTTTTGAGCCAGTTTTGACAACAAAAAAATTGGGAAAAAAAAAATCTGCAAAGAGCTTTTCGAAATTTTTTCTGCAAAAATTTGCTAAGAGTTTTTGAAAAAATTTCTATAAAAATTTTGCTTTAGTTTTTGGAGGGTTTTTTTTGAAAAAACTAACTTTTTCAAAGTTTTCATAGGTTTTTTTGAAAAATCTTATAATTTTTGAACCTCTCTTTTAGATGATTTTTGAAAAATCGTGAATTGTGCTAGCTAATTGTCTAGAGTTTGTGCCAGCTGATCACAGTGTTACCTCGTTTTTCGTGCTTTGGAAAATAGGAGGGATGGCATCTTTGTCCAATGTTATGTTGGAAAATATTTAAAGGTTCAATGGAAAGAATTACAACACGTGGAAGTAGAGGATGCTTACCATCTTTGAGTACTGGTGTCTGGATGAGCTTGTTCTATGGGAAAGGATCTATAATCGCGCGGCAGTTATGCTTCTCCAGTTATCAGTCACCGATGATGTTTCCAAAAGAATATGGGTAGACTAAGTTTATGTTTGTAGGATGACCATTAAGGGATGGTATTAAAATATTAAATGTGATATCAATGGTCATCTTAGCTTTAGTAACTAGTTAGTTGTAAATTTACTTTTAGTTAGCTTAGTTAGTTTTTTAGTAACTTCAGTTTTTGCTTCAGTTTGTTTTAGAATCTTTCTGCTTTCTACTTTAGTTTGCTTCAGCTAACGATGGTTTCTTTTTAGAAACATTGTTTTGTAATTTTCTATATAAGGAGCTTTCATCTCCTTTTGTAAACACACAATTATGAATATCAATAATCATTTCAAGCGCCAGGAGTGAAGTGGTAGGGGCCAAAGAGCCCGCCCACTTGCGACCTCCACCCAATTCCTCAAGAAGGAAGGGTCAGAGGTGAAGTGGTAGGAGCCCAAAGAGCCCACTTGCGACCTCCGCCCAACCCCACAAGGTGGCAAGTGTCTTTAGGGGGCTAAGACATCGATGGGGAAAGCAGGTACAAGCCGCCAAGGGTAAGGGTTGTGGTATACACCCTCTTACGCTTGGTATGGAAATGGCTTTGAGCGGACCCATCATGTCCCTTCATGTGGTGATTGCAGGTTTTAAATCCAAGGTTGCATCATTAAAGAGATATTTATTTAATAAGATGAAACCCTAACCCTAATTTGTTTCAATTTGTGATCAGTAGGCAAATTCTAGGGCAAATCAGGATTGGGGACATTACAGCCTCCACAGAATATCATATGCTTTGCCACTTGTATGTCACCATTACTACACATCTTTATCCAACAAAGGGTGATGAGAGGGGGATTCAGTGTTCACGCTACAATGAGTCTCATGTATAGCCTTTGTGTGATCATCCATCATACAACCTTTGACCATGAGACAATGGCATTGTTTATTACATTACATCATTCATTACATAATACTTTATACAAGATTACACTAAGACCATTAATCAGGACCTCATCACATTGAATCTTTTCCTTACATTCATCAGACCATTAATCAAGTACTAAATTGCTGAGTACAAACTAAGAGGGAAAGTTCAAAATATGAGACTACACAATATCAGGGCTAACACAAGCTATTTGAATTTCCTTCCCATTGTGGAGTTAGCAATGCACATACTGATTTGAATGTTAAAATTCTGGAAAGGTAACAAGATTTTATTGGATCTGTAATAACTATATTATTCCAGACCTAATCAGCAAAAATAAAATGCAGCATCTTCCTTTAAACCACATCTTGGAACAGAAGAGACACTTTCATTCTTCAATCTTCTCCCACATCAGTGAAACAAGCCAGTGTTTCTGCTTGCAGGCTGAGAATTACAACTGTTGGATCCAATTAAACAATATCTTATCTTTATCCTCTGCTGGATCTACTTCGTTAAAATCTTGAATATGCAGTATTCCTTGTTGCAAACATTGGCCCTCATGATAATTATGCCACTTACCTTTTGGTTAATCCTGTTTTGGCTTCAGTTACAATAAATTCTTAAGTGTGACCCATCAGTTTTCACATGAGGGCTTCTTCCCTTTAGGTTCCTTGCATTTGTGCTTGAATGGCTAAATCCCTGTTATGGATTTTAGGAGAACACATATGATGTAGAGTTCTATTTCAAGGTTCCGCCAATGTTGGTGACTTTACCTTTATACAAAGTACACGCAGAAGCAGGCTTTCTCTTGGCAGAGTTTATATTATAACAGTTATCTTTAATTTTTGTCATTTACATGTTACATCACCAAAGGAATTGATGGTTAGACCCCTCATTGTTGTCTAAGAATATTGATTTGATTATTTAACTACATTCCCATGTATTTTATTGTACTCAAGCTCACAAATGGCAAGGCCAGGAAGCATTACCATTTTGATTTTAATGTAGCCAGTTCGCCTGGTTCTGGGCTGGGTCCTGGTCCGGGTTCGCACTAGGTCCGGGTCCTGGTCCAGTCCCTCTACGGGTTCGACCAAGGTCCTTGCATTTGGGCCTTGGTTCGCCGGTGAAGAACCCGGGCGAACCCAAAGCGAACCCGAGCAGAACCCACCCGTCTGGGCAGCAAAAAGGCATTTTTTTTTTGTTTTTTTAATTGTTTCCTTCACTTTGACTTTGACCCACGCCCATGGGAACCCTAAAAGTGACCTCTAAAACATATTAAACACCTAAACTACCTCATTTTCATTCATTTGTTTTGCAAACAAGCATTTTCATTCCAAGAGGCTGAGTTCTTATTTTAACTTGTTGGATTGACAAAAGGAGTTGAATATTGATTGTTGAAGCTTCTACAACGATTGCATTGCCATTCCTACAGATTTGCAAGTGTTCATTGGCTGCTACAAAGATTGTTGAAGATTATTTTTGCAAAAAGGTATGTTTTTCTCATTTTTTTCTCATTTTTTCATTCTTTTTTTTTTGTTTTACAAACAGAAACTTTGTTTTGCATCTTTTTTTTTCTGTTCTTCTATGAATGTATACATTGTGCAAGATTCAAAAGAGCTAGGTTTTAATTTTTAAAAAATTATTATATTTTGTTTTCATTCAAATTTTGAATGTGTTGTTTGCAAAACAAATTGCCATAGGAATCACAATGTCAATGGGTTCTACCTCCGGCTCCATAGCTAAACCAAACCCAAAGTTCAAAACAAGTGCAAATTCTCCTCTATGGCAGTATGTTGAAATGATAAGACAGCTTCCAGGTGGTGGTGGTTATGTTTGGAAATGCAATGGGTGTGATGTTCAATATTCTAGTTCATACCATAGGGTGAAAGCACATTTGTGTGGCATAAGTGGAAAAGGCATCTCACCTTGCCCTGGAAAGAAAGATGCCCCTATTCAACCTGAGACAATTGCAAAATACATTATGGAGCAAGAACTAGCAGATCAACGGGAAGCCCAAAAAGGAAATCACCCTTTGTTAAATAAAAAATCAAAGGGAATGCAGCCCCCATCTAATCCCAATCCCAATATTGTGGTAGAAGACCACCCATTTATGGCCATTCCAAATCTTCAAGCTCAAAGTGCACAACCTTTTGCAAACAAGAGAGCAAAGGGACCTTTGGAAGTTGCATTTCAAAATGAGAGTAGAGCCCTTGCCGACCAATGTGTAGCAAGATGCATATATGCCAATGGACTATCTTTTAATGTTGTTCGTTCTCCATATTGGAAAGAGATGTTGAGAACGGTTAATGAAGCTCCAAAAGGGTACAAGGGCCCGGGTTATGAGAAGGTGCATAGCACTTTATTGGAAAAGGAGGTTGAGTTGGTTGAAGATGCATTGAAGCCTATAAGAGATTCATGGGTTGAGACAGGTGTGTCCATTGTTTCAGATGGTTGGAAGGACTCAAAAAATCGGCCTTTGATCAATGTCATAGCGGTGTCCCCTAAAGGGGCAATGTTTTTGAAAGCCGTGGATTGTGAGGGGCAAGTAAAAGATGGGCAATTTATTGCTAATATTCTTATTGCAGCCATTGAGCAAGTGGGAGCCCGCAACGTTGTTCAAGTTGTAACGGACAACGCAAAGAATTGTAGAGCTGCAGGGTTGTTGGTTGAGGAAAGATATTCACATATCTTTTGGACACCTTGTGCGGTCCATTCACTCAATCTTATGCTGCAAAAGATTGGGAATAAAATTGAATGGATCAAACAATTGTATACTGAGGCTGAGGACATTCAGATGTTCGTCACCAACCACCACTTGTCTCAAGGGATCTTTAGAACATTTTCAAAATTGGAGCTATTGAAGGTAAGAGAAGTAATATTTACATTTGTCATTTTCTGATTTTCATAATTTGATTGTTCAATCTAATTTAAATTCTTCTTTAAAGTTTATTTTTAAATATTAATTATTTTTTTTAATTTGCAATAGGTTGCAGAAACCCGCTTTGCCTCTAATACAATCGTCTTGAGACGACTTGTGAAAGTTAGGCAAGCACTTTCTAGCATGGTAATTAGCACCAATTGGTCTATATGGAGGCAAAGCAGCACTGAAAGAGCAACAAGAATTAAGAGCATGATATTAGATGACTCATGGTGGGATCGTGTGGAGTATCTCCTTAGCTTCACCGAGCCCATTTTGAGTATGATTCGCTATACTGACATGGACAAGCCATGCATTGGACAAATATATGATGGTATAGACTCAATGCTTGAGAAGATCAAGTGCACCATAAATGCAAGAGAGCAAGACCCTGAAGAGACTTTCTTCAAACAAGTGCATACAATTGTTGAAGAAAGATGGAACAAAATGACAACTCCATTACACCTTCTTGCCTTTGCATTGACTCCAAAATACTACAGCTCTCAGGTTCTTTCACAACCAGGAAGGCTTCCTCCATATAGAGATTTAGAAGTGGCTGAAGGGTACAAGGCAGCATTTGTGAGACTCTTCCCTGATCGAGATTTGCGGAGTGTAGTCACGGATGAGTTCACTGATTTTGTGCACTCAAATCATCTAGATGTTGATGCCTCCCGTGATAGGTTCTTAAAGGATGCTCATTCTTGGTGGTACTTCCATGGACAATACTTCCAAAATTTGCAGCCCCTTGCAATCAAAATTTTATCACAAGTAAGTTTAATAAATTTTCATATTTTAGTTTTAAAAGTTTCATAATTCCATTTATAAATTTTTAATTGTTTACTTTGTCTTCATAGGTTGCTAGTTCATCCGCATCTGAGAGGAATTGGAGCACATATTCTTTCATCCACTCAGTAAAGCGCAATAAATTGCTATCAAAAAAAGCAGAGAACTTAGTATATGTGCATTCCAACTTGCGTCTCCTTTCACACAAACAACCTAACTACAAGGAAGGGGAAACGAAGTTGTGGGATATAGTGCCAGAGGATACTGACTTGGATGTTTGCACTTTGCAGTTCCCAACATATTGCATATGAGGATGAGGATATCCAACAGGAGCATGGGCACATTAGTAGTGCTAGTGATGGTGCCATTGGCACTACTTGTGATTCATCTAGTCTTCCTACTTCATCTAATGTCAATGTTGACATTGATATGGATGATCTAGAGAATCCATATGATGAATAAAACTTTGAAAGTGTTGTAATATTGAACTTGAAGTTTGAACAATGAATATTTATCATGCATGTTTTAAATGACATTCAAGTTTATGGTGGTTTTGTTGTTTATATGATGTTATCAGTTATGTGATATTCTAATCCTAATTCATGCTTCTAGGCTGCATATATATATATATTTTTTTACATATTTTGTAATTTGTACTAACGAACCCAAGACAAACCGAACCCACCCCCCAAAAAATTTTGCCGAACCGGCGAACCCGAACCCGAACCCAAACCGGCTACTTAGTTGATTTAAATTTACTACACTGTTTTTAGATGGTATGATTTCCTTTTCAACACAGTTTTTTCTATCATATATATCTGCATTGTATATTTGATGGAATAAAGCTTGTTGTACATAGACAAATATGAACTTATAAGGATTATTGATTTAGACAATCTGCCAGCTACAGGATAATCACCACCAAAAGCATTGGATGGATATTTCAAAGTTGCAAAGGCAATCTTTTCTTCGTTGTTAAATTGATTTGCCAATAAATGTACTTTAACTTTCTACAAAGAACTGTCCAAGGATTTCACATGGGTTTCTCCTATGAAGAAAGGTATATAGAAATTAACCTAAACATGGAACTGAGTAGACCATCCAAACAACTGTGTCTGTATGTCTGAAAAACAAGCCACTAAAGTTTAAACATCAGATGCACATGGATAAATTGTTTATACATTCCCTCTCTGATACTATAAAGTTTCACCCATAAATGTGCAAAAGTTATAGAGTGGATCTTATCCTTGTGAATACAAGTTATTTGTTATTGGGCACATTGCATGAGAAACTTGCATAATAATAATTAATAAGTATAACATTCTGCTCTTGTAGGTGGACCCACTGAAATAGGTCTAAAATGTTACATGTGTTAGGTCTCTGATACTTGTCTAGGCTCTTATACCGAACTAAATCATGTTGCAGGGTAACATAATGGGGTTGATGACCTAAAGAGGATTTCATTAGTCATATTGGATAATTAGCCTTGGGCATTATCAAATCCTGCATTAGCCCTCTTGTGGTTGCTGATGATTATATCATTGGTTTTTCTAACCCAAGTTATGTTACAGACATGTAAAAGCACTGGTTTCCAATGTTGGCCTCCAACTTTAGACTTTCACTTCATCTACTATTCTTGAGAGGTTTTCCACTGACATGATTATTTGTACTTCCACTGGGATCATGAGACTAGGGGATTAACTTCTTTTGGTTTACCCTCATTATTTATATTTATGTTCATGTTTTTTGTAAAAATAACTCTCAGAATCTAGAGATCTTCTTACCATTATACTTTTATATTGTAACTGATTTATCATTTTACTTTTGCATCTCATTCATCTACTTTGGTCATCTGTAGACATCTATATAATTTATTTTTTATTTGTTTCTTTCTTTCTTTAACCGTAATAAAGTAAGATCTTATTCCTAATGTGTCATGCTGGCTCTATCCAGATCTACCTGGAGAGTATGCTTGGAAATACTGTAACCTATGGGCAGTGGCCAATTATTATGTTTTTCCACTAGGCCCTCTTTTTAGACACTCAGAGTTTGAAAGGCTTCTGAGATTTGGCAGAACTCTCAAAGAGTGTAAATTTCACCAAGTGAGGGAATTGTTTGTTGGCTAATACTCATTTTTCAATTTCACCATGATGGACTAACTCTGATAGAAAAACCACTCCATTCATTCAGAAATTTACTAGGGTAAGAATTGCATCTCTACAGACAAGAAAAAGCATACTGGATTGCAATATTTATCAGCAAGTGATTGGCATTGGGCAACACATCCCACCTGGCAATACGAAGAATAACAAAACACTTATAATGAATCATCCATTTACTGTATTAACTACATGCCTGACAGCAAAATAATTTCAATGAACTCGAGATAGAATGTACAAATAAAATTAGAATCTAAACCCCATGGCTACACAAATCACTGTAATTAACTCCAGCTTGGAATTAAAATGAAACCAGTTAGAGATGGGATCTATAGTCTACATAATTCTGTTTCTGCAATTGCTTGCTAATTTATTTATAAGAATATAGTAAGTTTCAAGACATGACATCAACTCCTCCATCACACTGAAAGAGCATAATTTGGCAAGAAACATCAATAAGAACCTTCTAAAACAATCTTTCATAATCCAAAACAATCCCAAATTGCACTTGGCACTAAAGTTTTAACCACTTTACAGACATTAGGTGAGCACTGTCAAAGAATCCTACCCGCTTGCAATAAAACTTCAACAATATCATCTCTACCACTGCTCACAGCAGATTGAAGTGGAGTCCATCCTTCCTCATCGCCGTCATTTATACCACTTACAGATGGGTCAATACCTGCTAATATGCGAACAATCTGTCAAGACAACCCAAGAAGATAAAAAATGGTTAGACACTACATAGATGTTTTCTGATCTCTTATCATTGGGTACAAATACAAGTTTCTTTTGTAGCTAAGACATTAGTCTAAAGGATAATGCGATGAAAACTGAAAACTAACTGAGATAGATCAATGTCCTAGCAATAAGATCAACCAAATCCATCTTGCAATTAACTTTGCACCTACATAAAGCAACGCAATCTACAGCATAGAAGTGCATGGTTAGCTATACTCGTGATTTACACCAAAAAAACACATCAAATATAAACAATAAGAAAAACTTAAGAATGGACGTTTACTTCAACAATAGACATCTTTCATAAAATGTATACTACAAGTACAAGACAAGTAACACTATAATTCAGCAAATAGAATAGAGTGCATAATATCAGAAGCCCGAGACCAAAGAGAAGTGTAGTACTAGTTGATAAGCAAAATAGCCTATGACCTGACAGACAACAAACAAAATCACCTTGGTCTAACAGACAACTAGAAAAATTGCATGTGGTCTGATAGATTGACATGGTCTGAAAGATAGTAAAGAATGAAAAAATAACTCGAAAAAGTCTGACAAATGAGGGGCTGGGAATTTCAAACTGCTCTATTAAAAACACCCAATCCAATGTGAACCAATTATCTATGAGGAGTCAGGACTACTTGCCATCCAATATGAAGTTATAAAATTCATAAGGCGAGGGCAATATAGTATTACAATAAGTTGTTAATTATTTTATAGGCCGCAAGGTATGAGAAAAGGCCAGTAAAGTGATTCTCAGTAAATGGACCCTAAATAACAATGTTCACATTGTTGACACTAGCATGTATTCATCACTCTATGGCTCATTATATATAGCAGTCTTAAGGTCTCTATGCTGCCAAATCCCAGCTGCCACAACAAGATTTCATGTTCACATACAAACTTTCACATGGAACAATGTGCCTAAAAATTTTCCCACAACATTCACCATACATAATGCCATGGAATTGATTAACAGTACTGCTCGGACATTAAAACCTACATGAAATGTATCAAAATTCTGTAGCTTTGCTCAAGTCAAGATCTTCAATTTCATTAGAACCATACAAAGTATTACTCTGAATTAGATTTCTTTATTTTATAGGACAGTAGTCTAATACAGAACTTAAAATACATAATCTAAATTATCTACAGTTATTAGAGGCATCAAGTAGTGCATGCAGTTGTAAACACACAATTTCAACACAAACTTTGAAGATAAAAGTGAAAAATTTCTAACTTCTAATTTGACAGCAAAAAGAATCAATTGTTCAGGCTTAGGTTCAGAGACTTCATACCATTGACATAAGGAGATCATAAACCCAATGTTACATTGTGAAATTTCCAGAACAGCCTCTCACTTTACGTGGCATGAACAAGATTTCTTGATATGCTGTGAGAAAAGAATATTGTTTTGCCTTATCAAGTGCATGGAGGTTTGTAAACATATTTCTCAGAATTGTGTACAGGCCTATCTGACAATTTATTAAACTCAACATGTAAACTACTACATCGCATATTATCCCTATACGGTTTCCATCGGTTTGAATGGTTCTCACTTCTCAGGATCATTACTAAGATGCAACAGAATTATACAACTATGTCTGAACTCTGAAGTGACAATACATTATGTCTGTGCCCATGCTTGATGTGCACTCAATTTACATACTTTTGAGTACTTGTTGATGTGCAAATTGAATCTCAAATATATATCAATGCAAAGATTAGTGAAATAGAATAAATTTTCAATTCCTAGTGGTGAGCTAAATACATACACATTAACTGCATATCACTGTACTTCAAGAGAGGCAACATGGCGCTGTCAAACCATCAGTTTACAGAAGTTATTTCCATGTTCAATTATTAGAGTTGAGAATACAATTGTATTCTCTAAGCAAGTGATTTGACAAATGTCTTCACAAAAATTGTTCTTGAGTCTTTTTGCTTTGATCCATCTACAAAACCATATCAATTTGGTATCAAAACCTGTGATCAGGCCTCTGGCAAGCCTCCTGCACTTTCAAAGTTAGACACCCTCCTGTCTTGACAAGCTAGTTTCAGCTTGAGGAGGAAACAGCTGATTCAATCAACCTTCCATTTATGTTTGTGCACTATACCTTTCTGTAGCATCCAAACGTCATTTCATCTCCACCAGAATTCCATTGCTATGCTCAATTTGTATACTTAGGGTAATGAGCTTATCATGATATTATGTTCAGCCAACCAGTAAAAGTGCTATGTGTAGTGTGAAATGGTCCAGCTGTCAATTCTACCATCTTCTGAAATTACAATCTCAGACATCTCCAATAACATGTATGCAGCATCCAGTGTTTGAAACCATAGCACGTGTATTTACTTTGAAGGACCATTGTACCACACTAACAAGGTTATATTAGCAGAATATTTCTCAAAGGAAACCTTGTGTTTACATCTCTGACCAGTTTCCTCACTATAAGTCTTCTGCAGTATTTACAGGCTCCACACTACAAATCCTCCATGGCATCTACAAGAGTAGCAGTGAACAATCATCCCAAGCACAAACCACTTCTTGGTCCATGATTGTGGTTGTGAACCAATGAAAAGATTGTACATGAGATCAGAAGATAAACTCACCAGTGACACTGAGTGAAGAAAATTGAACCTCCAAAAATCCACCAGCCATGTCCTCCCACCATTGCAAGATGAAAATTGGATTATGTTTACAAGCAATTAACCATAATAAAACTTTTGAAAAAAACATGCTCAAGTACTCCCCCCTTTAAATGCAGTCCCTTTCTTTAAAGGTTGCCAGCTATAAAATATTAATGGTCTTTTCTTCTTTTTTGTGTGTTTTCTAAATGACGGTGTCAAAATTTTCCTATGCGATTTGCTTCTAAGGTTCAAGGCTTTTTATTGAAAGTAATTTATTACAAAGTACCGCATGGTTCAATTATGTTACTCAGAGCTTCTCATTGTACTTTCACAATGGTTTTTATACTTTTGTAAAGGGAATATACTACTTAAGTCCCTTGAGGCAAGATATCATAATTTTGAGTTTTATCATTTATTTGAGTCTAGCAAATCTATAATTCTTTCTTTACTTGCTTAAGTGAGTATCTAGGACATTTGTGTATGGTTGAATGTGTGTGTCTATCCACATATATAGCATACACATACACAGAAGGAAGGAGAGACTGCATACTTCATCAAATGACCAAAAAAGAAGATATAACATTCCAATATCTACATAAAAGCCACAATTTAGCTTGAGGAACTAATGTGGTTAAGAACACTTTATAATAATACAATGACCAGGTCTATGCATCTTGCGCAGTAGAAAAATGCTCCCCACAAAGCAGGATTTATTTGGATGGCACCATCAGTGCTA
This sequence comes from Sequoia sempervirens, assembly GCA_007258455.2. NCBI lineage: Eukaryota > Viridiplantae > Streptophyta > Pinopsida > Cupressales > Cupressaceae > Sequoia > Sequoia sempervirens. Next base: position 17,570,998 of record VDFB02000002.1, on the reverse strand, counting down.
ATAAATTAGATGCACGGTTCAGAACTGTAGAGACAAACTTTTAAACTCATACCTCCTTAAGAAAAACATTTTAAAATGAATCTTGAAGCATGTGAGAAGACAAAATGCTATCATGGCTACAAATTTTCTTCAACGACTCTTCAAAAATATAAGAACTTCCTATCCAACAATGGAACTTGAAGCCAGTTCTTGATGAAGATTTTATACTTCTAAGTACTGTCAGAAGATACCAAGAAGTGGATTCATCATACCAAACAGAAGATGAGAATGTCCAGAAATACAGTGAACTAGTCCATTACCCATCCATCAAAGGAGAATTAATCAATTGACCAAAGCAGCTCCAGTCCTTCACTAAGTACTTTACACTTATGTGTCTAATGTTGCAAAGTCAACGATTAAAGGGGCTAACAACATCAATGGGAAAGATCCTCAAAACTATCGTAATGTTTGTAAAACATATGGATGCTCAGATGAGGAGTGTTTCAAGAATGAAAAGGTAAAATTAAAACATCTGTAACAGAACTACATGCACTTAGGAATGATCGTGCTATCCTAAAATATAGTTCATGTTCTAGCAATCCTCAACTAGTCATATTAACTACTAAATACCTCGTCAGTGGACAGGGAGTCCCTATTCCTTAAAAATTGCAAGTTAACGATCTGGGTCCAATTTATAATACACAATATAAGCCCAGACAATCTAGTTTTTGACGTCATCAATCTGCCTACACAAACATATGCTCAGCCACATACACTAAGGTTGATTCAATGCTAATTTGGCTATCTTCTCAGCCATGTACCACATATACAGTATAGAAAGTATTTTAATCCACAGATAATTGTAACATTCTCCTCGGTAATATCAAAACAGAAGAGCCCCATAGCTATATGACAGACCACAAATTAATAAGCTTCGTAAGGCCAGAAAAATACACAAAATCAAGTCAGCTTCTTCTTCCTTTCTGGCAGGCATAAGTCAAATTTAATGAACACAATCAAGCAATATGCACTTTGTATCCTCCACCATGCTGAGAGACAAAATTAAAAGTCTTCAAAGCAATTAAGAAAATCTTGGATGCAAACTCCAGTGTTTCAAGGTATAGAAAGAGTTTCTTCCCGTGTCAACTATAAACACTTTGTTGATATCATACCCAGTTTGTAACTTCCAAACCAAATACAAAGTTCACAAATTCTGAAACCAGTTTATTATCAGACGTCTATAATATTTTATATATGTTGCAGAGCATGAAGAGCAAATTACACAGCATATAAATTAAGGCAAGATTCAACCTAGCATATCTCACTATGGCTCACTAGCACTCCTAGTTCCAGAAAGCAACATTGAATGGCAGTACATAGACCAAAGATCTCAACAGGATTACCATTAGAAACAAGTGCCTTAAACAAAATTCAGGCAGCTCCTTATTAAGGAATTAAATCTCGCTTTGACAAATTAAGATGTACAAGGATTATCCAAAAGAGCTTTGGCAAATTAGACCTGACTTGTAAACCTCAGTAGATATATCATATTCCACCTAATATTGAGAAGACTCGTTTGAGAGAAAACTTGAACTTTACTGGCAGCACGTTTTGCCTTTTAATTGACCAATGTTCCAGCAAGCTTCATGAGACTTGTTGACAATTGTACTATCAAATTGCATATAGCAGGTTTCTCATTTGTTATCTGCACGATTATCCATGATACAGCAATATTTGAAATGATCTTCAACAAGTGCAGACCATTGTTGACCTTTCCAAATGGCACAAGCTGAAAACTAAAGTCAAAAACATTCTTTTAGCCAGAACTTTATTTCTTAATTAGGATTTTTCATTGATTATCAGGATCTCCATATTGTTCCTGAGAAAGCTCAAGTACTAAAATAATGCTCATACCTACCAATCTAACATAAAAAGTGTTCTTTGCTTTTTGGAAGTCTGGAGATCATGAACTTCTATAATAAGTTCATCACATTTAACTGAGGAACAGAGCATGATAAAGCATTTTAGGCACTAAAAGATGCATTATGTACAGCACATGCATTGGCCTTGCTAGATGTATAAGAAGTTTTTGAGGTAGAAGCCAATACATTACGAGAAGTCCTAAAGCTGTGAGGACATCCTATAGACAAGTATTCAGAACAATAGTATATAAGCCAAAGGATTTGTATGCTTTAGTACAAACTTCTAAATGCTAGTCACATTTTATTCTCAGTGGGAAAAAAACAGTATCTGCAATTTCAAAAAATTTAGTCCAAAATACAAGAGCGTCACCACATGAAACTGGCATCTTACTTGGACCATTACCATCTTGTGATCACTACAAAGAAAGTGGCAGATTCCCCTAATTATTCCTTAGTGCGATTACTACTTATTATATTTTATGTATTGGAGGTTTTTGTATAATTATTTTTTGTGATTACTAATAACTCCTATAAGTTTTACTGCTGAAAGCACTGTTTTCAACTTTCCAATCCAAAGTCTCTACATACCTTAAAAGAACATTGAGTTTTTACAAACTCTTACAAGATTTTCCTCCTGAAAACAATGTTTCCAATCCCAGACTCTGCACCATTGAAAAGACCATCACGTTCTCGAAAATTCTTACAAGTTTTCGTAATAAAAATAATGTTTCCAATCCAAAGACTCTGCATCCTTAAAAAGAACATCGATTTAGTAAAAACTCTTACAAATTCTCCTACTGAAAACAGAGATTCCAATCTAAAGACGCTACACCCATAAAAAAGACAATCAAATTCTTAAAACTTTTTACATTCCTACCAAAAACAATACTTCCAATCCAAAGACTCTGTACCCTTGAAAAGACAATCAAATTCTTAAATACTCATAATTGTTTTCCCACCGAAAACAACGTTTACAAACAAAAGAATCTACGCCCTTAAAAACAGCATCGAAAACCCAAACAGGCAACCGAATTGAATCCAAATTTTGAAATGGTTTGCATGTGACACAACATCAAACAAAGTACAAATAACATACAAAAAACTGAATATGTTTTCCAATGACTGAATTTGAGGAGGGTTTGAAACAGCAAATATTAGGACTTACCTGAAGATGGCCCGCGGCAGCCGCCACGTGGAGGAGGGAACGAACGTCTTCGTTCCTGATACATATGATTTTCTTGAGTTGCTCCGCTGACAACTCATGGAAGGCCTCTACATTTCCAGACGCTGCAGCGTTGAAGAGATCCACGTCTTTTGTTGCATCCATTTCCATTGCTTCGGCCATTTATTCCCCTTACAACCACTCTCACTAATACGGATGTCGAATGCCCTGTGCAAGCACTGATTATGGTTCAATTCAAAAGAGGCCGTGTGATGGTTAATAAATTTGAAAACACTGAACAGAGTCAATAAAATTATTTGTTTGACGAATAGTTTAAATGGATAACCAAAAAATATATCTGCTACAACAATTTTTGTTCGCCACGTTCTATTTCTCTAGCAAATCTTCATTTGTCGAGGTGTTCAAGGAAGGCTTTCGCGGCTATTTTAATCATAATCTTATATTTTTGAGGGATTTGAAATGTTTGAAATGAAATGAAATATCTTAATAACATTTATCATTTATGAGGTCAATTCATTCTAAGGGATTTAAAAGCAGCATATGACTTTCAATAGAGAAGTTTTATAAAGTTTGTAAACTCCGGTCAAGATCAGATCTTTTACAGTAGATTTTGATGATGAAGTTTGCAGTTTTGTTGAACCTTGCATCTTCAAACAAGGTACTTAAATTATCAACTTGTAAGGTGTCTTCGTAGCTAACTCGAATGTCTCTATACGATGAGCACTCCATGATGAAGTGTCATTCTATCTCCACCATTCTCTTGTTACAAAATCAGCATATTATTTTTTCCCACTCCTCTTTAATCGGCATATTCTTTTTTTTCCACTCATCTTTAGGTAATCCATTTGTTAGTTTCACGTCTAAGATGATGAGAACTAGTCCTTAATTATGCTATCAACATTTTTGCTTTCCATTTAATATTCACTCTTATGTACCTAGTTTTTTCTTCATGATCCCCCATGGGATTAAATTTTTTGATATAATTTTTTTATGCATCCCACTTTTTTTATCTATTTGTCATTTTGTTTCATCCATGTTTTATTTCTTTTAGTTAGTTGTTCCTCTATAATTAGCTTAGGTCAATGATGGTTCTCCGTACTCTAGACCTTCTATAGGTAACTTAATAATCGAACCATTGCCAATGCTTCCATGGGTAAGGTACCTGTCTCGGCCAATAAAATCTCATAAAGGAACAATAGTCTTAATTCAAGGTTTCTTATGATTAGATGCTTCTGGATTTTTTCAATATGTCTTCACTTCTTATCTGACATGTTGTTGCTCCAAATTTAACACTCATAGAGAATCACTAGAGTAACAAAGGTTTTTCAATCTCATAACTTAGTGTTTCTACATCTATTTTGTAGGGATTATAACACTTTCCAACCTCCTTGATTTTTTTCTTTGCACATTTCCCGGTTGAGTTTGTTGTTGAAATCAGGCTTGAGATAATTGTATTCATCCATTATTTCTAGTGGATTTCCTTCAAAGATAAAATTAATTTGTTTCTTCTTCCTTCATAGTGAGAAGATCATTATTTTGGTTTTGGTAGTGTTAACTTGCATCTCGACTTCCTAATGAAAGGTTTCAAGAGCCCTCAAGTGTTTTCTCAAACCATGAGTCTTTTAGCAATTAATATGAGATCATTTACATATAAGAGTAACTTTATTGCATACTTGGCCAATTGAATTCCCTCCCCACCAATCTTGTATATCCACTCTTCCATCTTATTTTGGGAAAAGCGAGCAACCTGGTTTGATGCTAATATCACTATCAAAGCACCTTGAAATTCCCTCATTAGTTCTAATTTTAGCCCTAATGTGATCATAAAGCCTATGAACAACTGCTCTAAGCACATTTGGAACTCCCAAATCCTCCATTCTATTATATAGCTTGCCTCACAGTATCACGTCAAAGGATTTTTTAAAGTCTACAAAGCAACAAAAAGACACATCTCCTTGTATATTCGATATTTTTTCAATCAAGAACCTATGGGTAACACCATGATCAATAGTGAAGTGTTTTAATCTAAAACCAGCTTTTCCTTTAGCTATGTTTCCCTCTTTTTCAGTCCAACTATTGATTTTGCATCCAACCATGCTTCCAAAAAGTTTCCAAGGAAAGGATTAATCATAATAGTGTGGTAGTTTGATGGGTTGTCAGTGTCACCACTTTTGTATAGGGGCAACACTAGTCATCCATCTTTTGGGAAGCCCTCTTGAATAACCTTATTGAAGATGCACCTGATACAAGGTGCAAGGACCTCAATACCCCACTTTAATGAAATGGAATGAAATTTTTTTAATGATGTTTAAGAAATCATGCAATCTATAAGATTTGAGAGTTGAACAGTTTAGCAACAAACAAAAGTCTCATCCAACAAACCACAACCTATATTTATAATTGTTCCTTATTTCTTTGTTGATCATAAATTTTCTAATATGAATTTTGATAAGTAATATGTTATTTTTTCTATATGTTCCTCCTCAAATAAAGTTGTCAAAGATAAAGTTGTCAAAGATTCTACTTTTAGAGCATTAGCACAATTGATTTGTATGTTCTCATATGCCATACTCTCCATGATACAATATCATTCCATTTTTATTGATCTTAATGTACAAAAATGAAAAATCCTACCACCCCACTCCTTTGATGTTTTCCACATCCCTGCTTCGCTCCTAAAATGGTGTGAGCTAGTTCTTAGTTGAGCTATTAGAATTTTAGCTTTTCATTTTCTATGCACTCCTACATAGTTATTTTGTGTGTGTTCGTATTTAGGATTGGATTGCTTGACATAATACTCTCTTTTTTTCCCATTTATTGTATCCACATGACTGCTTTGACTCTCTCTCACATACCTTTTATTTTTACATCTGCATTTGGGCAATCTTGCATGGCAATTGCTCATTTATTCATCCACTTGGTATTTTCTTAATCCATGTGTTCTTTCTTCTATTTAACTTTTCCTCTGCTACTATTTTAGGTCAATGATGTCCTTTCATATTCTCTATTCTCGTCAAATATCCTAGTAGTTGAATCATCATCACCATTTCAACTAGAAAGGTTCTAGCCTCAATTAGGATGATCTCGTATAGGACCATGGCTTTTATTTTGAAATTTATTATATTTAATTATCATTGTAACTTTCTCTTTGTCTCCATTTTGATGCATTGACTTGTTGTTACCCCAAGATTTGCAACCATACCACACCACCAATGTAACAAGTAGCCCAAATAATGTCTTCTTTATTTTCCAATTTCATAGCTTAGTTGATCTAGATCTTTTTTGAGGCATGTCTAGAGATTTTCCTCCCATTATATCATTTTGTCCTACAAGTCTCCCAACTAAGGTTGCTATGAAAATCAATGCATGGATATTTCTACTTGTTTACCACTTGCAAGGGGCTTCCTTCACAATCAAAATTGATTTTTTCTTCTTATTAAGCTAAAGATCATGATCTTGGTTTTGTCAATGTTTATTTTTATTATCACCTCTCAACAAAATATTTCTAGAGCTCTAAGGTGTTCTTGCAGACAATGTGTCATTTTTACCATTTACATGAGGTCATTTGCATATAGCATTAACTTTACCACAAATGTATCTAGGTGAGCACCAACCCATCTTAACTTGTCTATGTGTAGCCCAAACAAAGTGGAGGATAGTGAAATCCATGTTTGTCTCTAATGTCACTCTCAAAACATTATGATAAGCCATTCGTTGTTCTAATTTTGACTTGACCTTGATCATAAAGCTTATGGATTGTTGTTGTATGTTTTTTCGTTTTCCCAAATCTTCCATTTTGCCCCAAATTTTATTTCTAGGCACCATGTCAAATGCCTTTTTGAAATCAATAAAACAACAAAAGTCTCTTTCCCCTTTTTTTTCCCAAACTTTTTCAATCAAATGTCTAAAACTGTTACAATGGTCAGTTGTAGATTGACTTGGCTTAAAATTCACTTGTCCTTTGACCCTCTTACCCTCTTGATTTTCCCAAAGGCTAATCCTAAATTCCACCATACTTATATTTAGAGTATTCTAAAAAGGTGATTAATCATTATAGTATGATAGCTTATTAAGTTTTTGAAAAAATTTCTCTTAAGGAGATGAGTGATGACACTAATTATCTAATATGTTAAGAAACCATGTTGAATGACCCCATTTAAGATTCTTTTTGTTGTGTGGTACAAGACCTACCAAGGCCCATTTTAAGAATTGGGCTTGTAACCCAACTATGTCTTAAGCTTGGCATATTGCCAACTTTTTAATTCATTCCTTTATATCCTTTGTGGGGAAGAGTTTTCTCCTAGTGTGAATTACTAGGGGATCTTTTTTTGGTCTCTTTCGTAGAATATTTTTGCATAATCTAGTCAATAGACATTTATTTTTTTATTCACATCATTTTCTCTAGCCTAGTAAATTCTCTCCAAAACTTCTACAATTATGCTTCCCTAGAGAAATTAGCTCCTTCCTCCTTACTTTTATGTATTCTTATTTTCTAGATCTCACTAATTTCCACACTTCTTTAGTCATTTTTCCCTTCTTAAGATTATAAACATTCTTTTTTTGCCTTGCACTCTTCATCATACCACAAATTTTCCATTTTTTCTTTGCTACCACTTCTAGCCCTAGAATTACTTTATGTGCTATGAGAGCTTTGTGTATTATTGTCACCATGTTATCATCGTTTATTGTCCCTTATTTTTCTAAAGCTATGAGTATCTTTTATTATCTAAAACTATTTTTCAAGCATCATTTTAAAAGTGTCTTGATTCTCATGGGTCATAAGGATTTTTCCTTGGAAGTCCACTTTTATACTTAGTTGAATACTAGCCCTTTGTTTGTCACCCTTTTGCATACCAATCTTTATGTATACGATATTATATTTAAAATTCATATCTATAGGGAAGATTCCTATCTTGACCTCCATTAACCTTGTCATAACATTTTACAAACAAATGTTGTAGTCCACTACACTTTTCCCATTATAAGTTTTACATGTGATGTTTCAAGAGCTCGACCATGCCCTTATGTCATTACATATGATCAAATCATGAAAGTTGCATATCCGCAAAATTCAACTCCAAACTATGAAATACCTCCTTTTTTTCCCAAGACATAAGTCTTGTCTCCCTCTTAACCATATAAAATTATTATTAAGCCTTCTTCTCTATTGAGGCATAATGTTTGTTTATTTTTCTTTTTTGCATTACAGTCCCCTATTAAAATGACTTTGCATGTGGAATAGTACTCTATTATGTCCCTTTTAATGATTCATATGGATCATCCATATTTAGGCTATTTTTCTTGTACATTTTAGAGTCATATGAGGTAGAGTGACATGTTGAAAGATAACTAGTATATTCCTTATATGTTATCCTTACCCATATGTACTAGTTATTTGAGTCATTTTCCACTTTTTTGATTCCTTGTCATGCTTCCCTTGGTTTCCCTGGTACATCTCATGCAAATGAAATTTATGGAATAGCCAATAAAAATGATTTTCAAGATGATAATACTTTTGTTGTTATAGTCAATCTATCATTGCATAATGTAACTAATGATGAACTCCAAGTTGAATATGAGCAAAATTTGAGTAGTGTTGATCCTATGTCTTTTGTTCGAGAATTATTTGACACAAAGAGGCACAAGGGAGAATCACCATATGATTTGTTTGCAAGGTTTTTGGATGCCTTGTTGAAGGTCCTCAAAAATTTGGCTTGAGGATCAATGTGCATTGATTTATTTTGTGAAATCTATGAGTCAGGTTTGAGTTCCTTGCCAAAAGAGTCGAAACCTCATAATTTTGATCAGGTATTTGATTGGATAGAAATTGTTGAAAGAGCTCAATGTGATTATGCACAAAGTGTGATATCCCAAAATATAAATGGTTGTTGTCCTATTGAGCAAAATTAGAACATGATGTACATAATTGAAAAGAGTATATCAGAAAATGAAGATCCATATTGTCTAAAGGAGGATAATGATTATAATCAACCCACAAGCAACATACATGCAGATCAATATAACAATGATGAAGATAAAGATGCATGGTATAATGACAAAATAGATATGCATGAAATCTTTCCCTATAATATCTTGGTTAGTGAAGAAGTAAAAGAGATACAATATTTCATTCCATGTCATGTTTGATTAGTGACAATAGTGCAAGTGCTACAATTATCTCATTGCAAATAAGTGGTCATGATATTGAAAATAAAATTTTAAGCATTCATTATGAAGATTTTGAACATAGTTTATGTAGTGATGAATTTTCTTGTGATGAGGATCGTGATGATAGCAAACTTGATTTTTTTTTGAGTATTATGAATGCTTCTATAAGGATGATCTAAAGGTCTTTTCTTCACATAAAGGATGCAATGATGTGAATGTTGATGAAGTCATGTGTTCACAAGTGAATGAAAAAATTTCATATGATGAATACTTGGAATGTAGTTATGTCATGTCCCTGAAATAGAACATCAAAATAACTAAGTGTTGAGATACAAATAAATAAAATAAGTGACAAATTATGTATTTACAAATATTAATAAATTAATATTACTATAATTATAATCATAATATAATATTATAAATATTAACAAAATAAATATTAGCAATTTAAATACTATTATTATAATTATCATATGATAAAATTCTCATATAAATATTAAAACAATACAAATTATTAATTATAAATATCATAAGAATAATGATAATATTCACAAGAAAAACAATATATATCAAGCAAAGAAATATTTTTAAAAAATATACTAATAGCAAATGAAGGGATCCAAAAGGCATCAATCCCTAGTGAAAATTTGAAAGTATTGATTCCTATGAAAGGATAGGAATCACTCTTAAACTATAGTGATCACCACAACCATAAGCCACGATTAGTTAAGGGAAGCAATCACCAACATAACCAAAAAGACATGATTAAGGATGGTCTGACATGTCCCTCCAAAAATAGTACGATAAGATACCAAGGGACATACTCCTTGGCAAATGAGCAGTGGTGTCTATTAATATGCCATAAAACATTGATAATTCAAAAATCACATGGTACGATGGATGAAAAAAGAAACATAAAAAAGGAGATTTAAAACAGTAATATGAATAGAAATTAAGAACAAAAATAAAATAAATAACTCAAAGATAGTAGCAAATATATTAGATACTCAACAAATATATTAGTATATTATTATAAGAGAAATAAGTATATATGCTCATAGCTAGTGATTATTGAAAGATTGAAATTAAATAATTAGATAATATGCATAGTTATGAAATAGTTACATGCTATGTACGATCATATAATAATGATGCTTGTAGCAATTATTGAATCTTATAAGTAGTTGTCCTATCTGTTTGATCTACACTAACAACATTGGATCAGGACAAAAGATTAAGAATATCACAACCCATGGAACCATTAAGTGTAGACTACATCTACCATCAGGTAACATTTAAGATGTTATAAATTGAATTTTTGCTAATAATATATAGTAGAATCAAAGGACAGTCAATAGATGTGCTTATTATTATTTATCTCCATTTGTAACATGTTCATATATATATAGTTCTGATGTGCATATCTGTAATCGGTCATTTGCTTATATTATTATGTACATGTTCCACCATGGTGGGAAGGAAGGATTACATAGGGAATGGTGGTCTCTCCTAGATATGCCACCGGGGGGGAAAGATGAGCCCACATGGGCTAGAGGGGTACTTTCCTTTGTGTCAAAGGGTACTGCCTTTGGGTCTATATTGATCACCAGAGTAACCATTGTAATCTCACCTTCCTACCATGGTGTAACAAGAGGGGAGGATTAATTATGGGAAGTGGAAAAGGATGATGACAAGAGGATTGAGAGTCTCACTGCCTCATATGAATGGATGCACCACATGAGGCCTAGGGGACCCCCTTATATGAATGGCGTGTACCACATGAGGAGGGAGAGACCAAGATGTCCTATCAACATCCTCTTTCATGTGGCCTGTAATTGAGCAACCTTAAAGTAGGTTAGTGATTGGATTAGTTAGCTCATTATGAAGTTGCTAATGTTAATTATGATATCTAATATAGAGTTACTCCTGCTTAATTCCGATGTTCAATGTGGAGTACTAATATTCTATACTTGTTAGGCTATTTTGGTGATTGATCTCTAACTTGTTTGCAAGGACTAAATCAATTCAAGGTATCCTCTAGGACCCATTGCTTGGAAAATTGATAATTTAGAATAGATTTGGTATAACTCATATTAGGGACATTACAAGTTTAGGTTTACTATTAGTAGATCATACTAACTCTGTGAGTGATGATGAATTTGAAGATAAAAACTTGTGTGTTCTATATCTAGATCCTAAGCACAGTGTCAAAAATGATAAACATGTTGATGATGCTAAATATGATGCAAATGAACATGATTATATCATTGTTGGTGATGATTGTTTATATGAAACAAAGATGGAAATATTTGTTTTACATAAAGAGGATGTTCATGTGTATAACATTGGGAAGTGTGTTGATGTTCTAAAAAATTTAGATTTATATGTGAAACCAATGAGTGATGAAATTAGTGGTGAGACTAAATATGATTGCTTCTTTGTAGAAATGGACATGTTTTCTTTCAATGAGGAGTGTACTAGTGTGAAAGAAAATGAAGATGTTTGTTCAATTTTTAATGAACAACTTTTAGGATACAATGAATCTTTGGCATATAGGTCATCATGCTTATCAACTGATAACACATATGAAGTTACTAGTACACATGAATGTCTGTCTGCTAACACTATTAATTCTAAAAATATTAGCATTCAAAATGATTCAGATGTTCGTATCGACATTGTGGAAGGTAGTATTGACTGTGTTACTCATTATAGCAGTGAATATATTATGAAAAATCAATATGAAATTTTTGGCTCAGTATTAGGTTCTGAAATTTTTGAGCCTTTATTTGAAACATTTCACATGGAATTGTATGATGGTTTGAAGAATGAGTTTGACATCATGTATGAACCTGAGATGGAAATGTTTATTGATGCATGGGATGTTGATGGGGTTGATGTTTGTCATGATAACCTTGATTTGAATGTGGACAAGGATATTGTGGATTTTGATAAATCTTATTTCTAGACTATTGGGGCATGTAATCTAGTATGAATGATTTGAAGTGCTCAAATGAATGTGAATGTTAGTATAATATAAGTCAATATGAGCATATTCCTGTGTATGAACACTTTTTGTTCCTAGATGAACACAAAATGAATGCATATAAAGTATGTGAAACATATTAGAGGATAACTCCAAGGTGTTTCTGAGTCTTTTATTCAATCTTACTTTTCTAACTTGAAGCTAAAGTTTGAATTTAACGAATCAAGGCATGTGTTTGTTGATGGGACTATTGGAAAAAAGTGCTTATGACAGCTTCAAGTTTGATATGCAAATTGAATATGATGTCACAGTTTATGATGCCAACTGCCAAATGGACTATGAATATTTTCAATTTTCAATTTAGCTAGGTAGGCATTTAGTGGAACATGATAGTGAGTTGGATAAGGTAAAATGTCACAATGGTTTAATGCAATTCAGTTAGTGTCTAATTGCATATTTGAGATTGATGGAGTTAATGGTGACATTGGAAAGTGCAATGATATCTAGTTAAGCATACCAATAGTGATGTTGATTTCCAGGTATACAATGGCAATGCCTTCAAACTTGGCCTAGTACGGACAGTGGAAAATAAAGTGTTTGAGAGGTGTAAGTATTGGTTCTCCATTTTTGGGGTCCTAGGGCCACCAAATGAAGTTTGAAAAATGGTGCCAATGTAGCACAAATGAGCAGTTACATAACACCCAATGGATTTGGCACATAGTCTATACCCTAGAGATCTGGAATCTCACCATACCCTCAAGGGGCATGCATTCCCAAATATGAGCCACTAGTGGAACCTTCAAATTTTACAAATTTGAAGTTCCTATGCACTTTCAAGTTGGCGACAAAGGTTAGGTTTGCTTCTTGTCAAAGCTACCTGAAGCCCATCTTTGATAATTAAAATTTTGCAACTTAGGAGCCATCATGCAAATTTGTGTAGTAGAAAGTTGCTTGGGACATATGGTAGTATGCCCATTTAGTTTTTTGCTTCCAGGATGAGTTCTAATATGCCATTTAATGTGTTTCTGACTATGATCAGGTATGTTTGGTGTTATAAAAACTTGCAAACTTCAAGAATTTGAGGGCAACCCATTTCCTATTTTGGTTTCAAATGTTTATGGTTTTAGTTTTTTCAAGGTGTGAGGTCAAATGATGTAATACATTAAAGTCTTTCTAGTATGACAAACACCTCCCACAAGCCCGATTATAAAGGAGGTACCAAATTTTGGTTTGTTGGGTGAGATCTGATGGAAAACCCATGTTTTATTTAATTGATTAGGCTCACTCACAAAAAATCATCTCCAAGGGTTCCAATTTGTGCCCAATGAATTTTCACCATTTTGTGGACAGGAGAAAAATAAAAATATGCCTATGTCCTAATGTTTTAATATGTTGATATTTAAAACATTTTAAATGTTTTAAATAATTTGATAACTTAAATATCTACAAGGAACTTTATAAAACCTTATGAAAGGATTTTTTTCTTTCATAAAAGCTATTTCCAACATTCTTGAGAAGGAGAAAAAGGTGAAGTTTGGTGGAATCATGAGGAGCTCTTCCTGGGCATCAAAATGATTTCTAATCATGTGTTGATGTAATTTGGGATGTTTTGGGACTGTTTAAGGATTGCAAATGATTTTTTTAACTTGCAAAAGACTGCCTAAAACCTTTCCAATTCCAAAGAAACATTGGTAAGGGTGATTTATTTGGTTGCTAGCAAGGTAAAAAATGCCCTATAACTCCTTTCCATGGCTTGTAACATGATTCCATAACCCAAAAAGCATTTCCAATGCCACACAGTAAGTTTGAATGATATTTTGAGCATTTAAATGGTAGATTGGATGAGATTGGGTGTTGAGTGGTGTCTATTTTCATGCAAATGGTTTGGGGAAAATTTTGGGGTTGTTTATAAGATTAATTATGCTTCCTCCTTTTCCAAAAGATTTCCAGAAGAGTTTCCCATGACTTTTTAACATTTTTAGGATGATTTTTAATGTTTGCAAGTTGTTAGGCATGTCATAAAAACCTCTGCAACAATGGAAATGACCCACACATATATTTTGTTTCGTTTCAGTGCATCTTAAGGCACAAAAATGGAGATATAGAGGTGAAATTTTCAACTCTAAGATACAAAATGAAATAGACAGGTGAAAATAAATTGGTTGTAGATAGAATATATGTGCAAGTGGTTGTAGGGTAAGTATTTGACAAAATGTCAAACTAGTTGCAAATGAAATGACTACAAGTTAACTATTTAAATTCAATGCCAAATTAATTGCAAGGAAACAAAGGTTGAAATGAAGGCATTGTGGATCAATTTGCATAGTTAAAATGTACTTTAGCATTGCCAGTAAAATGGGTTTTTACCCAAAGTTGAAAATTTTTCACTATCAAGGTCAAATACAATAGTAAATGTAGTTTTACATATAGGTAAAGAAGTTGCATGGGAATGAAAGCAACCAAAATGATAAAGCAAATTTCAATTGCAAGTGAGAAGCAAGATGGGGATTAGGGTTAGATGGAATTTTCCAAATGACAGATCAAAGGGAGCTCAATATGACAAATGTTAAGCAAAGATTAAATCTGAGCCTTCTTATCTTCTTTTAATGTAATATTTTCTTCATTTGTTGGGGTTCTGAGTTTTGGGAGGCTCTTAGCTTTTAGGTTTTTGGCCATGGAAGAGTTTGTGCACTAGAATTGTTGAATGCTAAGGGTGAAGACCTTATGTTGTAAGTCCATTTATTGTAATGCTCATGTAACTTGAATGTGAAGATACGAATATATACTATTATGTAATTGTCTCCATGTCTGAGATGTAACATCCTTTGAATTTAAATAATAAGGTTATCGAGGTTCTTCAAACACATTTGTTGTTTGAGTTATCTATTTGTTTTCTTTCCATTCAAGGACTAGTGTAAATGCTTGCATGTAGGTAATGAGGGCATTGTATTTTCAAATGGATTGCTAACTATGATTTCATGATAGGCTTAAGCAGACCTTTTTGTCATAATGTGATAGATGTTTGTAGGTAATCAAGATTATGTTATAGCATTATAGTATGATGTGCATGATATGTGACTCTGTAGCCCAGGGCACACAATGGTCTTGCATAGTTGTCTTTCCCAATCCTTAGAAATAATCTTCAAATTCAAAAACATTCCCTACTTGAATTAATTTATATTTATAATTTTATGTTTCAGTTTCACACCTGGTTTTAAATATGAACAAGGGGTATCCATACAAACCCTTGTCATTTGTATGAAGCTTATCTGCTTTACATTGTGTTGCACCATAAGTTGAATATTTGTATCCAGTGTCACATAGGACCACCCTCATAGGTTTTATAGAGCCTAAAGTGTAGGGGAGAAAAGTATAATTTAATCTATCTCTCGTTTGTTGGCCACTAATATTGAAATTCTTGAGAATAAGAGTTGGGTATCCTTTAGAGGATTTTTAGGGTTCAATTGGAAAAACACCAACTAAAGGATCTAAAGGTTAGTATTTATTTCAAGTGCTACTCTTTGTTTCCATATGATCTTATATAATAGAATGGAGATATGAACTAAGCATCTCAATTACAGTACATTCAAGATGAGGAAGGAAACAAGTTACTAGTCCAAATGTGGACTTATATTTTGGATTCTCATTGTCCCTCTACAAATTATTTGGTCTTCAAGAATGTTTTTGTGCATGATATTTTGAATAAGGGTATGTGCAGGATCATGATGGGCCAAAAAGTGGTGATATGATGGGTATATGTAGGGTATGTGGCTGACGAATTTTTTTTACCCAAAATTAATGAAATGAAAAGGGTTTTTAAAGGAGATTCTCAGCTTTCCACCAATATAAATTATGCTTTACTTTGAATTTAATAAATAATTATTATTCTTTTTCTATTTGAATTACGACTAAAGTCCTAATTGATAGGCTGATTGAAAAACATCTATAGCTTTCAAACAGTATCACATTTTTTGAATCCAAAATATGTCACATTCTATGCTTCATATACTATAGGATTAAAAAAAGAAAAATTGAATTTCATGACATTTTGACCAAGTTAAGGTGGTTAGACATACGCGTTTTTATATTTTTTTAAAGTTGTAATAAAAATATCATAATTAATTATTTACTTGGAAATAAATTACAAAAATATGCAACACATCAGGACATGAGTCCTCTACTTATCTCTAAAATATTATAAAAAAATATTATCATTTTATTGTGGTTAGGGTGGTCAGACAGACACCTACTTCTTATTTTTTCCCTAAAATTTAACTACTACTGCATTGAAATTTCAAATTTTCACCAAACAGATTTCACTTTTTTAAAAATAAACCTAGTAGTTTATAAAGTACATTCAATTTTCTACAAATTCTATTCTTACATATTTTTGAAATAATATAGATAACTTATTCAGATTTTTATGTCAAGTTTCCTAACTTTGATTTTTCTAAATTTTTTCCCACTTACGGGCCTATTTTTTTCATGATGATCCCGCACGTACCTGTTGTGCAGTTTTTGCACACATGCCCCACTTGGAGTAGGGACCCTCTTTTCTGGTGTCTTTTGACCTTTGGTTTTATTGGACTTATCTTTTTAGGGTCTTGACATGTTGGTCTCGCTAACTTTGACCTTACCTTGAGGTTGGGATTGATTGAAATTGAGTTTTAAGCCGAATCCAGGTTTTCACCTGGATCTGGGATTTTCCAGCTCCAACGGATTTTCTCGGGCCCTGGTTCCTTGTCCGTTTCTGGCAGGATTCTCCAATTCCGGGTTTCTGCATGGATCCGGGATTTTTCGGTCTTGGCGGATTTTCCCGGACTCTGCCAAAATCCCGATCTTCATCATTTCCCCGGTTTATGCATTTTCGTGAAATCTGTGTTTTCGCGCATCCTGGGATTTTCTGGAATTCCGTTTTGAGCTCGGGTTTCCGGACTTGTCAGAAATGTCTTGTCGCACATTAATGATCAAGGTACCTTTGCTCAGACGGGTATAAGGGCGGATTTAGGGCATATTAAGCATCATTATGACTTTGTTGCTCACTTGTTTTGCTCTGGCGATTATGAATTTCCATTTGAGCTTTGAAGAGTGATCTTGACTCGTGTGCATGCAGATTGTTTGGGCATCGGTGTCTGGGTTTTCATCGTTTGGATGTGTTCATCTGCTACGTGGTCATCTTTTCGAGCTCGAATTTCATCCGCATCGATCCATGGTATGTTATCATCGCCCTTTCATTTGCTTGCGTGGTGATTGAGGGTTTCTGCATTGGGTGTTGTTAATTTTGGGTCGGCCCTTGCTTGATTTTGATTTCATATTTATAGAGTCGGGGTTTGACCCATTTTTTGTTGTAGAACCCTATCCTCTGTGCCTTGTGAGCTCTATTTATCTGTTAGATTGCGTATGTATCCTTTAGACCGGGTTCTGGGTTAGATTATTTGTTTTCTTAAATGCGAGGTCTGCCATATTGTGCGAAGTTAGGGTTTTCTTCGGTGTTTGGCCCAGAACGGATATTTCGTTTTGATTGAGAGATTTTGTCCCTGTATCACGCTGACCCCTCCGGTCCTGTGAAGATTCGGGTGCTTTAGGTAAATCCTTAGTTGACATTTTAAACCTTAAAGTTTCCCCAGGTTTTAATGGCGGAGGTCTAGTTATTCAGATTAGGGCATCATTGTTTTGGTCTAGGGATTCGTCCTTGGAGAGATTTTGAGAAGTTGAAATCATTTGCATCCTGAGTTCTGTTGATTAATGTCAGTTTCGAAACCATTAGAGCTCAGGTAGAGGAGATCTCGTGATCATTTGGCTTTTTGGTTCGCGTTTCGTCGTTTTTCGGGTTTCTAAGGTCCTCGCGGAATTTTGCTGCTTTCGGATTTTCCCAGTTTGGGCTTATTCTGCGGGCTAGGGTTATTACCGGAACATTTTAAGCTGTCCGCAAAAATCCGTTCCATCCGGATTTTTCCAGATTTCCTGTCTGGCTGTGTCATTTTTGATGTTTCGATGATAGGACTAATGGAATGATTGTTAAATGCTTATTTCTTGTTGCCAATGAGTGAATTCCATGATTATCTTTTGATCTTTCATCCATACTAACGATCCATTCGACTAATGATGCTTTGGCAGCAGGAATCCGTCTAGGTCGGATTTCTCCGAAATTTCGCCCCGAAGGTATTTTCTCGGATTGCGATATTTTTTCGGACTGCTTTATTTTTCCGGATCTTCAAAGGATTAGCAGTTGTGATGAATTTTAATGGTTTTATATGATCTTATGCTAATATTTGGGTTGGAATGTGCCTAGTAATTGATCACTAATGGTGTCTCTTGTGAGTGCAGGCTGAATCAAGTAAGGCTGCGGCCGGTAAATCCAAGGGTGGCATAGGAGGGTCATCCATCTCTGAAGCAGAACGATTATGACTGGATATGAAGAGTCAGCTCCCCGAGAGCAAGGTGTCTTCTGTGTGGGCCGAAGTATCTGATACCAATGTTGGGGCCTAGAAATATGAGGAGTTCAAGCAGAGAACGGCGGAGAAGGATCTGTTAGCTCTGAGGCAGGGAATGATAAAATCTGGACTAGTGCATGTGGCAGGCTTCCCTCCGACAGTCCAGTGTTATGAGCTAATTCTCAAGTGTGCCAGGCAGTATGACTTTGATACACAAAGGGTGGTTAGTACTGAGGGAAGAGTTTTGGCAAACTTTAGTCCTGTCTCCATTGCACAAGCTTTTAGCATGCTGGATCTACTTTCAGTATGTGCTTTGAATATAGATACTGCCAAAACATATTATGAGAATGAGCCCATCAAGGCTCAACAGATGATTAACTCCTGGTTAGAGAAGCCAAAATCCCATCATTCCAAGTTTCCCAAACAGTTGCACAGGGTTAAGTTTAGATCAGATGTATATGATGCCATCACATTTCTAAGCAGGGTGGCAGGATTGAAAAGTGCAGGGGTGTTGGAAAGTTGGATGGTCCATGTGATCACCAAAATTGGACAAGGGACCAATTATCACTAGGCAGGGCTCATCAGTGCAGAAATTGACAGGCAATTGAGAAATGTCCTGGAGACAAAGAAGTTCACTATGTCCTCATATATAATGTATGTGTTGGCCATATCTTACCCATACAAGGGTCTGAATCTGAAGGGGACACTTGGACAATATATTATTTATGAGGTCTATCCAGAATTGCATCTTGGGCATAAAGATTACAGAAGGGCTAACGATGCATTTACGATGCATATCACCCGGATGCTTCAGAATGCTGAGCACATGAGGTTGTCCGACAGAGCCAAGGGGCTTATAAAGAACTACGGAGCCTGGTTCATCCAGTTCCCCACCTTCACCTACCTCAGAATTGATGGATGTCTGGTTGCTCCGTACAGGTTGCCTCGGTATTCCACTGACCACATTGTTTTGTTAGAAGTTGTGAGGCAAATTTGTGAATTTGATGCCGTGTTAAAGAGAGAGAAGCACAAGACAGGCTTTGGTGGAGACTTCCCTCTTGGGATCGGTGTGGCAGAAATGTGCCCTTCTATCCAATCAGCCCACACTGCAGGTGAAGAACTGGCGGCATACAGTTTCTCCTTCCATTCGAAAAGGATGAATTTTGACATAACTAGAGAAGCACAGAAGAAAGCTACTAGGGAGTACAGGCATAAGGATGACCTAGAGGATTATTGGGTCAATATCAAAGACGACCTTGAGGCCACAAAAAAGAGATACTCTAGGCTTCCTGTGGGGGCAATTAGGCAGTATAATGTTAAGTTGATTCCAGATCAACTGGATGATGACGGAAACCTGGTTCAGGACCACACCTATGAGGCTGTAAAGGATAGGTCAGTCGGGGATATAGATTGGAATGAGAATGAGGTTATAGAGTTGGAAGACTTAATAGCTCCCGTCATGAAATTCACCTCATCTTGGATAAAACATAAAATTTGGGAGTTGGAGAGTGCAAAAGTAACTTGTACTTTCGAATTGATGGGGAATCTCAATCCCATGTCGACTTCTGAGGAATCCGGGGAAGATGACCCCAAAGGGAAATCTATAAAAACCTCACCGTTCAAGATAAAGGTCAGAGGTCCTAAGGAAGGTGAGCCTAAAGCGAAAAGGAAACCAAAAGGAAAAAGGAGATGGAAGACTTTGACAATTAGCAAGTCCTTTGATGAGGAGGAAATGGAAAAGGTAGAAGAGGAGGATGCTCCTCCACCACCGAAAAAGACAAGAACAACAAGGACTGCAAAGAAGAAAGGTCAGGGTGCTTTGAGTGATGAGCCTCCAATTGTTGATGTGGAGAGTTCAGGAGGGGAGAAAGCAAAAGTCTACACAAGGAGATCCAGGACTCCCTCTCCAAAAGACATTGTACCAAAGGCGGATCCTTCGCCAAAAGTACCAACCGCAAAACCATCTAAGCCTGTTTCTCCTCTACCAAGTGCACATGAAGAAGAAATTCCGGAGGCACATGAAACCAGCGGAGAGGCGGAGTCCTTCAAAGAGGGAACTCTCTTTGGTGAGGCAGCGGAGCTAGAAGCAGAGGAGATTGAAAAGCTTCCTTCTCCCCTGGTGCAGTATGAAGATTCTCCAGAGAATGGCTGGGGTAGGGGATCCCCTGAACAAAAAGAAAATATCCCTGATAAGATCCCATCACCAGTGCATCCAGAGGTGGAACTTGAAGAAGTTGATCAAGGTGAGCAGCTTCCGGAGAAGGAGGATGATAAGGCAACTACATAGGAAGAGGAAAAAGTGACAGAGCAGCCGTGGGATACCAAAATATAGGAAATCCGGGTAGAGCCTGTAGCCCCGGACTGGCTAGAGAGAGAGCTTGCAAGAAAGAAGCAAGTGATTGTTGAGGATACCCCCTTAGACTGGGATGAAATGTTGTCAAAGATCGGTAAAAGAAAGAAGAAGAAGACAGCTAGGGTAATCTCAAGGGTGGAAAGAGATGAAACAAATAACAGGGTTATCCATATTGCCACCCCTGCTATAGACAAAACAAGAGAGGAAGTCACCAGTCAAGACTACCATGTGCAGACGATCAACCTTGGGCCTACATCCATGGAGTAGGATATAGAAGAGTTTGAAGGGTCCAGTGCGGTAATTGTTGACAGATTGAAGAAAGAGACCCAAACCAAGCATGAACTGAAGAAGGAAAATGAAAGGTTAAGGAAATGTTTGGAGGAGGTCATGAAGCCTTTGCAGTCCCTCCATCCTTCTTCTTTTGCCACTTCTGGCTTTCTACCTAAAGAAACCATCTCCGGAATTGAGAAGTTGAAAGCCTCAGCTCAAGCTGCCATAGATTGGTTAATGAGTGTGCAAACTAAAGGAGATGATACCATCAGAGACATTCTGTCGGTTGGAAAGGATGCAGTCCGGGCTAAGGAGTTGTTAGAGCATGTAATGTCTCAGGATAAGGAGGACATGGATCTTCTACTGCAGAAATCAAGGGTTATCATGGGACATGGAAGAGAACAATTGGCTAAGGATGGAATTCTTCTTTCTTCTAGGTTGGATGAACCCTGGGAATGGTTCGATGCACTGCAGATTAGGCAGAAGGCCATGAAGAAGATTTTGAAAAGAAAGAAGCAGATTGATGGGGATCTCACTACAGTTTACGATGGATGCATCGCATTCTTTGAGGTGATGACCGGCAGGAGGAAGATAGCCCCGAAATACCTGAGTCTTGAGCAGCTAAAGGAATGGTGGCATGAAGTTTATGCCCTAGATGCAGAAGGAGTTGTAACTTCCCACCAGCTTGATGATGCGGCCACCTACTTGGCAGTGATGGATAAATATCTGGCCCACAGGGAAGATTGGGGTAAAATTGTTGACCAGTCCAAGGAGGAGATTAACTCTATTAAATGCCGACTAAAGGTTTTGCCTTTGCCACCTGTTGTCGAATTGGATGGAACATTCTTGAGGGTGCAGGGTTCGTCTGGAAAGAAAGGATAAGGGGAAGTAGCAGTTAATGCTTATTTTGAGATTTGTGCTTCCCTATTATCACGGGGCATGCGTTGGACGGGACTGCATTGAAGACTGTCAAGGCCGACCTGGATGATGGCATTTAATGTGTGCCTTTGTTTAATTTTTCTTCCTTGGCCGACCTGTTTTGGCAGTTTTTTGTAAAAATGTTTGGCTGGGCCGACATATCTTGGGATTTGTTATAAATAGGCATTCTTGCCTCATTGTAAGGGTTAGACATTAGCTAGACAGTAATAGAGAAGTGAGAGCAATAGTTAGAATATTTTCCTTAGAAGTAATATTCAGTTTCTTGAAGCAAACATTATATTCAGAACAGTTGAATTGTTGCAGTATTTTGGTGATTAATACAATTGAAGACATTGTGGTGTTCTCGGTGAAATCTTTTGTGTTATTTCATCTTGCATGGTTCTTTTGTTCTATCTTTCAAATTGCTTGAAGACTTAGGGTTTAGTATTCAGAAATAAATCAGTTTCAGTTGGATGCATGATGTTTATGATTTCATATTTGGAATGTTTGTAGCTATCTCTGGTCGATACTCCCAGTAACTATCTGATTGTAGTAGGCTGGTGAAGTCAACCTGGACCATATATTCAATGTGCTTAAGTTCGATTGTAGATGAATGTCTATGATTTGAAGATCTGTATTCCTCAGAAGATTGCACCATTCTTGTAAGATTGCATTGTGGGTTGATCAAGAATTGGTTATTTGAGATAGGTCCATTCCAAATATCTGTCATTAGCATTGCTCATTTCAGGGATAGTTTAGATTTTATCATATCTTCGCACCCTTATCTTTTGGTGTTTCTTTATCATTTGGTTAGATTTAGGATTAAAGATCATTATATTGCAAGATCTGATAAACAGGAAGATACAGTTTGCTTGTAGTAAGGTCCGATTGTGATTACCAGCATTTCTCATTTTATCTAAGTTGTTTATGCATTGTTATGACCTAACACCCGAGAGACCTTGGGAAGATTTTCAGTGATTTATTATTGAAAATAACCTTTCAAGAGAGATAGAATATTGCATTCTGTCTGAGTTGTTGCTATGCAGAAAACACCATCAACAGATTGGCGCTAGAAGGAGGGCCTGAATGAGCACACTGGATCATTTTTTGAACGCCATCTCTCCAGAGAGATATAGGAGAAATACCAGATCTACCACAGGAAAGGAAGATTTAGAGGAGCTACAGTTCCCCACTAGGTCAAGAAGGACTCGAGAAAGGGGAGAATCATCATCACCCATCCCTTCACCAACATCATCCATATCTTCACATCCTGAAGTTGAGGCTATACCCATCCCTGAAGCCGTTCCCATCCAACAGCCTCCGCTTGTGATTAATCAACCACCGCCACCCCCACTCTTACCAATGGCTTTCCTCGCTAATAACCCATCGCCATTGTTCTTTCAGGCTTACAATGTAATGCCCAAAAACCCTGAGCATTTCTGTTCAAAATTCCATGCTAATGACCCAAATAGGACTGCGGAAGAACACATAAGGATTTTCCAAACCTACCTCAAAGATAAAGGGATTAATCATGAGGACGTTGCCTGTAGGTTGTTTCCTTATTCACTAGTAGAAGAAGCCTTTTACTGGTACAACCATTTCCCTGCTGGTTCGATTCTTAATTGGAATGACCTTGAAAAGGCCTTTTTACAGAAATTCAGAATACCTATCAGTGCCAATGAGTTATACCTGCAGTGCCAATGAGTTAAGAGAGAGGTTAATGAACCAATAGTCAGTTTCAATAATAGGTTCCACCGTGCATTCACCAGATTACAAGACCCATATGTTTTAGATGATGGTACGGCCCTAGGAGTCTATTATGAAGCTCTGGATAGCCTAACAACGACCTTTTTGAAATGGAGACCTAATCCTCTGGGTACCCTAACTGATGCTTACACAGAGGCTGTTAAGCTTAGTACAAATCTGAGACAACACCTGACAGGGCCATTACCTTTTTTGAGACCAGTCGCATATCCCAACCAGATTCAGGCAGTAAATCATGCGCTTGCTAATCATACTCCGATCATGAATCCAGTTCCCCAATTACCTATGGTACCACACCCTGGTCACCCCATGAGCCAGATCTCTCATGTGGCCAACTTCCCTCAACAGCAGGTTAATCAGCCTATGTACCAGTCCCAACCGAATAGCTTCCCTGCTTATCTGCAGAATTCTGAGGTGTTGCATCAGTCTTTGGGATCTGCCACAATGCCTGTCCCTCCTTAGAGTAACCTGAATCAGCCTCCTTATTGAGGTCCAAATAGGGAGAGAATTGATGAAATGGTTGAACAAATAAAGAAGCTAAATCTAGAGGTGACTTACTTAAGAAATCAGAACAGCCAACTGCAAGCTGCCCAGAAGGGTATGCAATCTAATCAGAATAGAGAGTTTTCACAAGGACAAAATTTTGACAGGGGACAGTGTAATGACAGAGGATTCTATAGTAACAGGGGATATAACCAGGATAGGGGTTACAACAATGATAGAGGTTTCAATAACGATAGAAGGCAAAACTTTGATAGAGACCAAGGAAGTGGATCAGGGGTTAATAAAAGGCCATCGCAAGGACATAATAGAACTTGGAATACAGGCCCCAATAATGGAAGAGTTCCCACCCCATTGGACCAGCCTGCTAATAAGATTGTTAATCAATCTGCAAACCAGCCGGTCAGTCAAGACAAACCTCCTAACGGTGTATATCTGGCTGAAGCAGCCCTATCAGGATGGTGCAGGCTCCATAAGACAAGTCAGCATTCAGAATTGGAATATCCAGAGTTCCAAACTGCTGCCTCTATTTTTCAGTATGAGGTAGAGAACAATGTGAATGGACAGGGGATTGGTCCTTCCAACTCCTATGATTCTCCTGAGCTGGTATTAAATCATGCTCCTTTTCTAGCCAGCAAGGAAAATGTACCAGAGGAACCTGATTCCCAGGAAGTTGAAACCGATCAGATTTGTAATGGAGATGAAGTAGCTCAGTTGTTTAATGAAGATATGATGAATGACAATGGCCCCCTCGATCAGGAGGAAGCTTATGTTGAAGAAGTATAGATGTTTCAGAGACAAGGATTGAGAGATGCCTCATAGACGTCCGCAGCCTGGAGGACCTTTCACCACTTCCATTCCTCCTAACAACTTCAGTACTCCTCCAGATCCTAATGCTAGTAACAACCCGTCTTATCCACATGTCTCCAAGCAGTATCTCTCAAAGGAGAGATAGGCTCAAACCGACCCATAGAAGGAAAAAGGTTGTTCAAGCTGGCAAAGATAAGGTGGAAGAACCATCTAAGGAAGTCTCTACTGATATGAATGAGGAGTAGATGGCTTCATATGTCGCAGAAGAGTTCAAAAAATTAAAGGTAAACCTTTCTGCATTTGAGTTATTAAGGTTCCCTGCAATTAGGAAGGCTGTCTTAGGTACCTATGATGCAAATTCTAAGTCATTAGACAAGCTTTCTGGAGAGCATGTCAGCCAGACTTCCAGTTTTTAGTCTGTGAACACACAAAATCAAACCTAAAATAGGACTAACATGCCCCCTAGGGATAAAAGAAAAGAAAAGGATAGAACTCAAGTGGCTCAAGTAGACACTCAGCCCACATTGTTCCAAGGGAAAACAAAAACCCCACCATTTCTGATCTGTGTTTGAATCTTTGGTAAGAATATGCATAATTGCTTATTAGATTCGGGTGCTTCCACCAATGTGATGCCGTTTGGAGTTTATAGAGCCCTAGGAATCACACTTGCTGACTCTCAGAAGAAAGTGACTCAGTTGGACAGAACTGAAGTAAGTGTGGTTGGAGAACTTAACATGATTCACATGCAGATAACTTCAAATCCAAGGATCCAACAGGTTATTAATATTCAGGTAGCCGATATTCCTGATGCATATGGTATGATTCTAGGAAGAGATTTTACCAAGGCTCTGAATGGGTATGTGTCTACTGATCATTCTCACATGTGGCTTCCCTGGAAAGGAGTGCCTAATCAGATCAGAATTGAGAGGGAGTCTAGAATGAAGTACATGATAACAGAATACCAAAAGACTTCAGCAGAGGTCCTCATATCAGAAGCTGGAATAGGAAATTACATGCTATCAACTCAATATGAAGAGTCAGACTCAGAGGAAGTGTTGATGCTACACTCGATGCCTATTGATGTTGAGACAGGGTCTAGCCATGTTGAGGTTTTAACAGAATCAGTCGAAGAAGAAGAAGAATCTGAGGACAGACAGATCAGTCTATTAGACAATTTCCAAGAATTCATTAAGCAGTGTATGGAGAATCAAACTCACCTAGGAAGAAGGACAAGCTTTAAAGAATTACTCTTACCAAATTGGTGTAGAGTCCATAATGCTTCCCATTCAGAGTTGGAGTGTTGTTTGTGCTAGACAGCAGTAGAACAAGTGCATAAATGTCTAGGTCCAGCTCAGGTTGTGAAGACAAAGATGGATGATTTGCAAGAAAAATATCAAGACAAACCTCCTGTAGCAACTGAAGAGTCCTCTAATACTGGGAAGCTAAAAGATATGACAAATAAAAATACCCCTGTAGAATGCTGGACTCTCAAATTTGATGGATCCAAATCCAAGCATGGAGCTGGAGCAGGGTTTGAGCTGATCAGTCCAAAAGGTAAAAAATTCTTTGCAGCCCACAGACTCTAATTTTATTGCACAAATAATGTAGCAGAGTATGAAGCATTAATTCATGGATTTTTCATGACACTTAAGAAAAAGGTTAAGATTCTGCAAGTCTTTGGAGATTCAGAGTTAGTAGTCAAACAAGTGAGAAAGCAGTATTCATGCCATGATAGGAGAATGACTAATTATAGGCATAGAGTGTGCGACCTCATTGAAGGGTTTGATGCCTTCAACATTCAATTGATACCACGACGGAAGAATCAAACTGCTGACTCTCTAGCTCAAGCAGCTAGCACTCTGCAGCTTCTATCTCTGTCAGGATTGAAGAGGTTTACTGTTGAATTGACTCTAGTTCCCTCAGTCCCGGACAATGTGACTAAATTTTAGGTGTTTGAGGATGATAAACATATTCTCGACTTCATCACAAATACAGATGTTTTTGCTTCACAGATCATTGATGAAACAGAACTGCAGGAAACAGAATTGGATCTAGAAGGTGTACTAAATCTGAAGTCTAATACTATTCCCAGGGGAATGGTGCAGTTGGAACGAATTTTCGATATGGATAAGATTAAGGGTCAGGAACAAGAGTCAAAGAAGGAGTCCATCAGTGGACAGTGTGACACTCACAATGTGGGAACTGAGGACAATATTAAGAATATTTTCATTGGCAAGGTATGCACTCCAGAAGAAAGATAGGGTATAATCAGAGCCCTACATGAATTTCCAAATATAGTAGCCTGGAGTTATGAAGACTTGAAGACTTATGATACATCCATCATAACTCATACTATACCCCTGAAGCCAGATGCCAAGCCTTTCAGGTAGAGACAGAGACCTATCAATGCATTACTAGAACCACTAATACAGAAAGAAGTCCAGAAATTGCTGTCTGCCAGAATCATATTTCCTGTTAGGCATTCAACATGGGTGGCAAACTTGGTTGCAGTAAGAAAAAATAATGGAGAAATTAGGTTTTGCGTTGATTTCAAGAATCTAAACAGGTCATCAGAAAAAGATAACTATCCAGTTCCCTCTTTGGACGAGGTGCTTCAAGTGGTCAATGGTTCTCAGATGATGTCCTTTCTGGACGGTTATTCAGGATACAATCAAATGATGGTCCAATATGAGGACAGACACAAGACCACTTTTACAACTAAGTGGGGCACTTTTGCCTACATGAGGATGCCATTCGGGCTTATTAATGCTGGAGTTACATTCCAAAGGGCTATGGACATCGCCTTTAAGGATATTATAGGCAAATGCATCATTATTTACATGGATGACCTAACTGTTTTTTCAAAGAACAGAGGGGATCACATCTCAGATTTACGTAAAGTGTTCCAGAAGTGCAGAGAATTTGGCATATCCTTGAATCCTAAGAAGTGTATTTTTGGAGTGACAGAAGGAAAACTGCTAGGACATGTCATATCAGAAAAGGGAATTGCTATAGATCTAGAAAGAGTGGAGGCCATATTGAAGATTCAGCCACCTGCCAGCAAAAAGGAGATGAAGTCCTTCTTTGGTAAGATTAACTTTGTCAGAAAATTCATCACTGGATTTGCTAAAATTGTGAAGCCATTAAATGCTATGTTGAAACAAGATGCCAAGATCGAATGGACTACAGAAGCAAAGGAGGAATTTGCAGAGATCAAGAGAGCTATTGCTGATGCTCCAGTATTGGTAAGTCTTAATTACAGCACACCCTTTTATATATATTCATTTGCTTCAGACCATTCATGTGCTGGAATGCTGACGCAAAAATCTGATGAGGGGAACGAGCATCCCATTGCTTTTATGAGTGCACCATTAAAGGATGGTGAGTTGAAATATCCAAGTGTTGAA
Source organism: Sequoia sempervirens (assembly GCA_007258455.2). Lineage (NCBI taxonomy): Eukaryota > Viridiplantae > Streptophyta > Pinopsida > Cupressales > Cupressaceae > Sequoia > Sequoia sempervirens. Next base: position 17,542,303 of record VDFB02000002.1, on the reverse strand, counting down.
AAGCAGGCATATGCCTTAGTTAGAGCAGTAAAGAAATTCAGGCATTATATTCTTAGAAATAAGGTGTATGCAATTGTCCCTGATTCTGTAGTCAAGTTACTACTGATGCAAAATAAACTAGGTGAGTGTAGAGCTAAATGGATGACCATGCTCCAAGAGTATGACATTGAAATCCAGCCCATAAAACTGGTAAGGGGGTAGGGACTCACCTAGACTATGGCAGAGATAGGCTTTGAATTGTCTGTTCAGAACTATAATGTTGAAGAGGTTTCCCTGGATGGTTGGTATGATGACTTAGTCTATTATCTGCTGAATCAACGAGCTCCAGGTCATCTTAATGCAGTCCAGAGGCGAGCTCTAAGGTTAAAGAGTGATGGCTTCATGTTGAAAGGAGCTGTTCTATACAAGAAAAATCATGAAGGTATTTATTTGAGGTGCCTTGGAAGACAGGAAGCTGAAAGAGTAATGAATGAATTTCACGAGAAATATGGTACTGGTCATGGTTCTGCAATTGCTACTGCAAATCAGATTTTGAGGGCAGGGTATTATTGGCCTACACTGTTCAAGGATGTTCACCATCATGTATGAACCTATGACACTTGCCAGACTGCAGCAACAAGAGAAAGGTTTGCAGCACTCCCGCTCCAACCGGTCACTGAGGTAAGACATTTTGCTCAATGGGGTATGGATTTCATAGGCCCTATCAACCCACCATCTTCTGCGGGACACAGGTACATTCTCACTATCACTGATTACTTTATAAGGTGGACTGAAGCTTTTGCTTGTAGGCAATGTACATCAGATGTGGTAATTGATTTCTTAGAGTCTGCTATTCTTAATCGATTTGGGTACCCTATTGCTCTTGTTTATGATAATGGTCCTGCTTTTGCATCTTTGAAATTCTCAAATTGGGCTTTTGATCATGGCATTATTGTGAAGTTTGCTTCTAATTATTACCCCCAGGGAAATGGCTTAGCAGAATCCTCTAACAAGAACCTATTGACTGTCATTCGTAAGTTGTTAGAGAGGAACCCAAAAGACTGGCACACCCAGCTTCGGTTTGCTCTTTGGGCAGATCATACTAGACTCAAGTCCTCCATTGGAACATCTCCTTATCACTTATTGTATGGTCTGGAACCAGTATTCCCTATCCAACTTAAGATCCCAACTCTACAGTTTATAAATCAGTTTTATGATGAAGGGGACAAACGGGAGGCTAGGTTAACGGAATTATTGCACCTTGAGGAGAAACGAGACAATGCCCTGGAGAATTTTGCCAAACATCAGGGGGTAGTCAAGAGATGGTTTGACAGGAGAGCTAAAGTCAAAGCCTTCAGGATTTCGGACCTTGTCCTATACTGGGATAAGCCTCATGATCAGAAAGGGAACCATGGCAAGTTCGATAAACTGTGGCTTGGCCCATATCAGATTGCTGAAATACTTGGAGATAATGCCTTCCGCCTGAGGACTCTCACGGGAGAAGATATCCCACTGCCTGTCAATGGGCAGTACCTGAAACATTATTTCCAGTCCTGAGCTATTTTTAGCTCCCTGTTCTATACATAGTTAGTTTAGGTTGCTTTGCTTGTTTGTTTGGTGAGGGTAGGTTTACTTTGGTTTGTTTGTTTGGTTTGCGTTGCTCCTGCTTTTGGTCCTTTCTCTTTTGGGGATCGTGGGTGCATCTGTATGGTTATGGTGACAAAGCAGGTCTAATGTTCTTGGTATCTCCTTTACAAACTCTAATCATCCTTCCAGGACATCATGGTACGAACTCTTTACCCTATGTCATTTATCCTTATGCTAAGGCAGAGGTGCTCTAGTCCGTTTTAACAGGAATATATTGGGGTCTTATACTTTTAATCCTTAATATATCTGAAGTGTAAGAGATCCTTATAAGGTTTGAACAGGTGAAAAATCATTTTTTGCTCTAGTGCCATTGTGATTCTCAGCCCTGAGTGTGAACTTCACTGTTCACAGGTTGAAGGAAATGAGTGAAAAGAAAAAAAATATCAGAAAAAAAAAAAGAAAAAGAGGAGAGAAAATATATATTGAAAATCAAGAGGTTTGAATTCAACTTATTAGGGGGATCTGAATATCTCTACTGGGGTTATAGATGTCTGGCTGGCAGTAGAGCTATGTTCAGGAGGATCACATCGATAACCTCGTCGGGGCTATGGACGCCTGACTGGCAGCGAGACTCTATCTAGGTTACTTTTAGAGTAAGAATCTTTATGTAGCTTGTTCATACCAAGTCTGGTTCTTGTTGCAACTGAGGGTAGGTAATGAATGCATGTGCACACACTTGGACCCTTGTATAGGAATGTTTGAATGGTTAGAGATTTCTTTGTTTCAAGCGCGAAAGGTAGTGGCTAGATATCTGAGTTGAAACCGTGAGTTTTGGGTTTTTGATTCCAGTTTGTCATCGAAATGCTCAGGAGCATTTCCCCAGCAGAGTTGCCATTTGTTGTGCAATTTTTGCACACACGCCCCACTTGGAGTAGGGACCCTATTTTCTGGTGTCTTTTGACCTTTGGTTTTATTAGACTTATCTTTTTAGGGTCTTGACATGTTGGTCTCGCTAACTTTGACCTTACCTTGAGGTTGGGATTGATTGAAATTGAGTTTTAAGCCGAATCCGGGTTTTCACCTGGATCCGGGATTTTCCAGCTCCGGCGGATTTTCCCAGGCCCTAGTTCCTTGTCCGTTTCTGGCAGGATTCTTCGATTCCGGGTTTCTGCCTGGATCCGGGATTTTCCGCTCCTGGCGGATTTTCCCGGACTCTGCCAAAATCCTGATTTTTATCATTTTCCCGGTTTCTGCATTTTCGTGAAATCTGTGTTTCCGCACATCCTGGGATTTTTCGAAATTCTGTTTTGAGCTCGGGTTTTCGGACTTGTCAGAAATGTCTTGTCGTGCATTAATGATCAAGGTACCTTTGCTCAGACGGGTATAAGGGCAGATTTAGGGCATATTAAGCATCATTCTGACTTTGTTGCTCACTTGTTTTGCTTTGGTGATTACGAATTTCCATTTGAGCTTTGAAGAGTGATCTTGACTCGTGTGCGTGCGGATTGTTTCAGCGCCGGTGTCTGGGTTTTCATTGTTTGGACGTGTTCATCTGCTGCGTGGTCATCTTTTCGAGCTCGAATTTCATATACATCGATCCATGGTATGTTATCATCGCCCTTTCGTTTGCTTGCGTGGTGATTGAGGGTTTCTGCATTGGGTGCTGTTAATTTTGGGTCGACCCTTGCTTGATTTTGATTTCATATTTATAGAGTCGGGGTTTGACCCGTTTTTTGTTGTAGAACCCTATCCTCTGTGCCTTGTGAGCTCTATTTATCCGTTAGATTGCGTATGTATCCTTTAGACCGAGTTCTGGGTTAGATTATTTGTTTTCTTAAATGTGAGGTCTGCCATATTGTGCAAAGTTAGGGTTTTCTTCGGTGTTTGGCCCAGAACGGATATTTTGTTTTGATTGAGAGATTTTGTCCCTGTATCACGCTGACCCCCCCTCGTCCGGTGAAGATTCAGGTGCTTTAGGTAAATCCTTAGTTAACATTTTAAACCTTAAAGTTTCCCCAGGTTTTAATGGCGGAGGTCTAGTTATTCAGATTAGGGCATCATTGTTTTGGTCTAGGGATTCATCCTTGGAGAGCTTTTGAGAAGTTGAAATCCTTTGCGTCCTGAGTTCTGTTGATTAATGTCAGTTTCGAAACCATTAGAGCTCAGGTAGAGGAGATCTCGTGATCATTTGGATTTTTGGTTCGCGTTTCATCATTTTTCGAGTTTCTGAGGTCCTTGTGGAATTCCGTTGCTTTCGGATTTTCCCAGTTTGGGCTTATTCCGCGAGCTGGGGTTATTACCGAAACATTTTAAGCTATCCGCGAAAATCCGTTCCATCCAGATTTTTTCGGATTTCCTGTCTGGCTGTGTCCTTTTTGATGTTTCGATGATAGGACTAATGGAATGATTGTTAAATGCTTATTTCTTGTTGCCAATGAGTGAATTCCATGATTATCTTTTGATCTTTCATCCGTACTAATGATCCATTCGACTAATGATGCTTTGGCAGCAGGAATCCGTTTGGGTCGGATTTCTCTGAAATTCCGCCCCGACGGTATTTTCCCGGATTGCGATATTTTTTCGGACTACTTTGTTTTTCCGGATCTTCAAAGGATTAGTAGTTGTGATGAATTTTAATGGTTTTATATGATCTTATGCTAATCTTTGGGTTGGAATGTGCCTAGTAATTGATCACTAATGGTGTCTCTTGTGAGTGCAGGCTGAATTAAGTAAGGCTGCGGCCGGTAAATCTAAGGGTGGCACAGGAGGGTCATCCATCTCTGAAGCAGAATGGTTATGACTGGATATGAAGAGTCAGCTCCCCGAGAGCAAGGTGCCTTTTGTGTGGGCTGAAGTATCTGATACCAATGTTGGGGCCTGAAAATATGAGGAGTTCAAGCAGAGGACGGCGGAGAAGGATCTGTCAGCTCTGAGGCAGGGAATGATAAAATCTGGACTAGTGCATGTGGCAGGCTTCCCTCCGGCAGTCCAGTGTTATGAGCTAATTCTTGAGTGCGCTAGGCAGTATGACTTTGATACACAAAGGGTGGTTAGTACTAAGGGAAGAGTTTTGACAAACTTTAGTCCTGTCTCCATTGCACAAGCTTTCAGCATGCCGGATCTACCTTCAGTATGTGCTTTGAATATAGATACTGCCAAAACATATTATGAGAATGAGCCCATCAAGGCTCAAACAGCTGCACAGGGTTAAGTTCAGATCAGATGTATATGATGCCATCAGATTTCTGAGCAGGGTGGTAGGATTGAAAAGTGTAGGGGTGTTGGAAAGTTGGATGGTCCATGTGATCACCAAAATTGGACAAGGGACCAATTATCACTAGGCAGGGCTCATCAGTGCAGAAATTGACAGGCAATTGAGAAATGTCCTAGAGACAAAGAAGTTCACTATGTCCTCATATATAATGTATGTGTTGGCCATATCTTACCCATACAAGGGTCTGAATCCGAAGGGGACACTTGGACATGATATTATTTATGAGGTCTATCTAGAATTGCATCTTGGGCATAAAGATTACAGAAGGGTTAACGATGCATTTACGATGCATATCACCCAGATGCTTCAGAATGCTGAGCACATGAGGTTGTCCGACAGAGCCAAGGGGCTTATAAAGAACTACGGAGGCTGGTTCATCCAGTTCCCCACCTTCACCTACCTTAGAATTGATGGATGCCCGGTTGCTCCGTACAGGTTGCCTCGGTATCCCACTGACCACATTGTTTTGTTAGTTGTGAGGAAAATTTGTGAATTTGATGCCGTGGTAAAGAGAGAGAAGCACAAGACAGGCTCTGGTGGAGACTTCCCTCTTGGGATCAGTGTGGCAGAAATGTGCCCTTCTATCCAATCATCCCACACTGCAGGTGAAGAACTGGCGGCATACGGTTTCTCCTTCCATTCGAAAAGGATGAATTTTGACATAACTAGAGAAGCACAGAAGAAAGCTACTAGGGAGTACAGGCATAAGGATGACCTAGAGGATTATTGGGTCAATATCAAAGACGACCTTGAGGCCACAAAAAAGAGATACTCTAGGCTTCCTGTGGGGGCAATTAGGCAGTATAATGTTAAGTTGATTCTGGATCAACTGGATGATGACGAAAACCTGGTTCAGGACCACACCTATGAGGCTGTAAAGGATAGGTCAGTCGGGGATATAGATTGGAATGAGAATGAGGTTACAGAGTTGGAAGACTTAATGGCTCCTGTCATGAAATTCACTTCATCTTGGATAAAACATAAAATTTGGGAGTTGGAGAGTGCAAAAGTAACTTGTACTTTCAAATTGATGGGGAATCTCAATCCCATGTCGACTTCTGAGGAATCCAGGGAAGATGACCCCAAAGGGAAATCTGTAAAAACCTCACCGTTCAAGATAAAGGTCAGAGGTCCTAAAGAAGGTGAGCCTGAAGTGAAAAGGAAACCAAAAGGAAAAAGGAGATGGAAGACTTTGACAATTAGCAAGTCCTCTGATGAGGAGGAAATGGAAAAGGTAGAAGAGGAGGATGCTCCTCCACCACCGAAGAAGACAAGAACAACAAGGACTGCAAAGAAGAAAGGTCAGGGTGCTTCGAGTGATGAGCCTCCAATTGTTGATGTGGAGAGTTCAGGAGGGGAGAAAGCAAAAGTCTACACAAGGAGATCCAGGACTCCCTCTCCAAAAGACACTGTACCAAAGGCGGATCCTCCGCCAAAAGTACCAACCGCAGAACCATCTAAGCCTGTTTCTCCTCTACCAAGTGCACATGGAGAAGAAATTCCGGAGGCACATGAAACCAACGGAGAGGCGGAGTCCTTCAAAGAGGGAACTCTCTTTGGTGAGGCAGCGGAGCTAGAAGCATAGGAGGTTGAAAAACTTCCTTCTCCCCTGGTGCAGTATGAAGATTCTCCGGAGAATGGCCGAGGTAGCGGATCCCCTGAACAGAAAGAAAATATCCCTGCTAAGACCCCATCACCAGTGCATCCAGAGGTGGAACTTGAAGAAGTTGATCAAGGTGAGCAGCTTCCGGAGAAGGAGGATGATAAGGAAACTACAGAGGAAGAGGAAAAAGTGACAGAGCAGCCGGGGGATACCAAAACAGAGGAAATCCGGGTAGAGCCTGCAGCCCCGGACTGGCTAGAGAGAGAACTTGCAAGAAAGAAGCAAGTGATTGTTGAGGATACCCCCTTAGACTGGAATGAAATGTTGTCAAAGATCGGTAAAGGAAAGATGAAGACAACTAAGGTAATCTCAAGGGTGGAAAGAGATGAAACAAATAACAGGGTTATCCATATTGCCACCCCTGCTGTAGACAAAACAAGAGAGGAAGTCACCGGTCAAGACTACCATGTGCAGACGATCAACCATGGGCCTGCATCCATGGAGCAGGATATAGAAGAGTTTGAAGGGTCCAGTGCGGTAATTGTTGATAGATTGAAGAAAGAGACCCAAACCAAGCATGAATTGAAGAAGGAAAATGAAAGGTTAAGGAAATGTTTGGAGGAGGTCATGAAGCCTTTGCAGTCCCTCCATCCTTCTTCTTCTGCCACTCCTGGCTTTCTACCTAAAGAAACCATCTCCGGAATTGAGAAGTTGAAAGCCTCAACTCAGGCCGCCATAGATTGGTTAATGAGTGTGCAAACTAAAGGAGATGATACCATCAGAGACATTCTGTCGGTTGGAAAGGATGCAGTCCGGGCTAAGGAGCTGTTAGAGCATGTAATGTCTCAGGATAAGGAGGACATGGATCTTCTGCTGCAGAAATCAAGGGTTATCATGGGACATGGAAGAGAACAATTGGCTAAGTATGGAATTCTTCTTTCTTCCAGGTGGGATGAACCCTGGGAATGGTTCGAGGCACTGCAGATTAGGAAAAAGGCCATGAAGAAGATTTTGAAAAGAAAAAAGCAGATTGATGGGGATCTCATTGCAGTTTACGATGGATGCATCACATTCTTTGAGGTGATGACCGGCAGGAGGAAGATAGCCCCGAAATACCTGAGTCTTGAGCAGCTAAAGGAATGGTGGCATGAAGTTTATGCCCCAGATGCAGAAGGAGTTGTAACTGCCCACCAACTTGATGATGCGGCCACCTACTTGGTAGTGATGGATAAATATCTGGCCCACAGGGAAGATTGGGGTAAAATTGTTGACCAGTCCAAGGAGGAGATTAACTCTATTAAATGCCAACTAAAGGTTTTGCCTTTGCCACCTGTCGTCGAATTGGATGGAACATTCTTGAGGGTGCAGGGTTCGTCTGGAAAGAAAGGATAAGGGGAAGTAGCAGTTAATGCTTATTTTGAGATTTGTGCTTCCCTATTATCACGGGGCATGCATTGGATGGGACTGCATTGAAGACTGTGTCAAGGCCGACCTGGATGATGGCATTTAATGTGTGCCTTTGTTTAATTTTTCTTCCTTGGCCGACCTGTTTTGGCAGTTTTTTGTAAAAATGTTTGGCTGGGCCGACATATCTTGGGATTTGTTATAAATAGGCATTCTTGCCTCATTGTAAGGGTTAGACATTAGCTAGATAGTAATAGAGAAGTGAGAGCAATAGTTAGAATATTTTCCTTAGAAGTAATATTCAGTTTCTTGAAGCAAACATTATATTCAGAACAGTTGAATTGTTGCAGCATTTTGGTGATTAATACAATTAAAGACATTGTGGTGTTCCTGGTGAAATATTTTGTGTTATTTCATCTTGCATGGTTCTTTTGTTCTATCTTTCAAATTGCTTGAAGACTTAGGGTTTAGTATTCAGAAATAAATCAGTTTCAGTTGGATGCATGATGTTTATGATTTCATATTTGGAATGTTTGTAGCTATCTCTGGTCTATACTCCCAGTAACTATCTGATTGTAGTAGGCTGGTGAAGTCAACCTGGACCATATATTCAATGTGCTTAAGTTCGATTGTAGATGAATGTCTATGATTTGAAGATCTGTATTCCTCAGAAGATTGCACCATTCTTGTAAGATTGTATTGTGGGTTGATCAAGAATTGGTTATTTGAGATAGGTCCATTCCAAATATCTGTCATTAGCATTGCTCATTTCAGGGATAGTTTAGATTTTATCATATCTTTGCACCCTTATCTTTTGGTGTTTCTTTATCATTTGGTTAGATTTAGGATTAAAGATCATTATATTGCAAGATCTGATAAACAGGAAGATACAGTTTGCTTGTAGTAAGGTCCGATTGTGATTACCAGGCATTTCACATTTTATCTGAGTTGTTTATGCATTGTTATGACCTAACACCCGAGAGACCTTGGGGTGATTTTCAGTGATTTATTATTGAAAATAACCTTTCAAGAGAGATAGAATATTGCATTCTGTCTGAGTTGTTGCTGTGCAGAAAACACCATCAACAATACCCATAACCTAGACCTCAAGCCAAAGGAGAGAATATTTGAGAGGGTTATCAAGTTCTTTAGGCCCCTGTAGTTCGATCCTTAGATGACAATTAATCACAATTATGGAGATTGGTACTTGCATGCAAATTGCACAATCTTCAGGATCTATGGTCCCTCAGTGCAGCCATATTATCTATCAAGGTTTATATCAAACAAATTAGCATCATGAAGATAATGTGGCAACTGAATGAATTTGATAAGTTCCATTTTATATTTATAAAGAAGGGGTCACTCATTCTTATTGGGATGTAATTCTCTCACTTTATTTTTACTACAAAAGAGGGGTTAGATGCTTTACCCATTATGCTTCAAAGCTACAAAATGAAGGTGGATCTTGCTAGGAATTGTGATCCAAAGGGGTACATTAATAAAATGAGGTTGTCATAGGGGAGATCATAGTATTACCATCAATTCCATGCCTCAGATGATGTAATAAAAAATCTTCAGATAGATGTAGAGTTGAATGAAAGAAAATAATAATGGGCATTTATGGTTCAATCAAAAGAAAAGAGAATAATAAATGTGATGCCCCCTCAATTTTCTTATGTTTGGACAACTTCTTGGATTTCATCTAGACTTTATGATGTTGCTGTGCTTGACCTTATGTTACTGTTTGATGGACATTACGACTCTGTTAGATGTTACTTAGGCATTGTGATACTATGATGACTTGATATGGTGACTGTTTGATGATACTTTGATGCTTAGTTTAATGATATCGATGGCATTGTGATATCTGATGTTTATGATTTTATCATGGTTAGCAGTTAGTTGATTACTTATTTGAGTATCATGGATATGATGTTATGTATTGTTAGATGTATGTGTTATCATATTTTGGATATCAGTTGTTTTGTGTTGGTGATGGGGAACACTATTGCATCACTTGCTTATGAGCACCCTGCAACTCTGTGATTTCCCTGTCATGGTGTGACTGATTATTTATATTATGCACATGCTCGCCCCTTCGTTTTGTTGCAGGCTATAGGTATGGGGTATCGACTCCACCTAATTATTAGGTGTGAGAGTTCCAAAGCCCAATGGAGTTGTTGTTTTGGAGGTTACACTAAGTCCCCCACTTCGATCCATCATCCTCATCGAGGACGAATCCTCGATGTTCCATTCCATCTGTGAAGTCCGTTGGTATTGTTTTGTCTTTGTGTGGTCGTCTTACTTTCATTTTGCTTTGGGTTGGTATCATTTAATTGTTTCATCTTGAGTTATGTTTATGACTTATGCTTTATTTGATTATTTCCTTAAACTTAAATTGACGAAATTGAAGGTTTTGATTAATGAAAATAAAACTATATTTTAAGGAATAAAATTAAAATAAATATGATATTAAATTTTATTAGATTAAGATTTATTACTCAAATAGAATATTTAAATTATATATATTATTATGTTGTGGAAACAAACTCTATATGTAATTTAAAAATAATGAATTAACAAATTAAGGCATATTGTGTGTTAAGTAAATGAAAGGAAAAATTAAATAAAAATTTGAAAAGGGAGGAAATTGAAATTAGTGGAGGAATAAAAACAGTTACGGAAAATTAATTAAAGGAAGTGGAGTTAACTCCATAGAGGCAATTGGCCTTTTTTCTTTTAGAGGAAAAACTGAATCTGGGATGCTTTTGCCGTGAATTTCTTTTTTTGGAGGTTTTGGGGAAAACTTGTTCTGAAAGCTTGGGTAGTGTGGAATTGGAGGTTTTATAGTGACAGGGAATTCAAGTGTTTGGGATTGCTAAGATTGTAGAGTGGAAATTGGTAGAAGTTGAAGTTGCAGCTAGGGCATCGAATTTGACAGCTATAATCCAGTTCAGTTGTGCATTTTTTCTAGGTTCCACCATCTATCACTGTTAGATGTTGTCTTGTTGAAAACCATTGATTCTTGATTATTTAGGTCTGAAAATTGTTTTCTCTGTAGCTTATTGCTCCATGTTTTCAATCATAATATTTGTGATTACAGCCAGTGAACGAAAGCTCTTAAATTAAATGATCTTTAGAACTATAGGATATTGTGACATAACCAATACCCATCTTATGGCGTTATTCTCAGACAGCTTACTGATTCCCTTCAGATTTTGTACTTATAATTGGAGTACATTACTTTGTTTCTGCCATTTTGAAAATTAAAGGAATGTCATTGTCCATGTTTAATGTTTTATTCAGGGAAGTAATCACTTCCTCTAGCTGTAGTCTTTTCATTCTTGGTAGTTGAAAAATATGTTTTCGAAGGAAGCTTACTCTGTTGAAGGCATTGCCCCTATTGCCCAAATTTCTTTCAAATTTGTCTTTGTTGGATCACCGTTACTTCTTCAATTTGCTAGTGACTTTGAAATTGCTATCAAAGAGAAATTCATGGTTCCAGAATGGGTAATATTTATGTGGGTTAAATAGCTTAGTATCGTGGGTCATCTCATCTTGACAAGTCATTTTAAACTCCCCCTGTATTTATCTCACTGATTGTGGTCAACATACCGAACAACTCACTAGTAATTATATTATACGAATGACAGATTTTTTGTAGAAGCCTACAAGGGTCCTGTAGTTAGTACTAAATATTGTGTTCAATGAAATGAGCCTTGCACCACGTTACTATGTTGGCTAATGGTGGTTTAGGTCAATTGACATGCAAATGATATTTTTCTCCAACTGATAGATCACCAAGCTTTTGTTGTTTATTCCTTCATTCAATAATCCACCTCTTTCATTCTATATTCTCCTTTTGTGGTTACATAGATGGCATAAATGTAAACCGAACTTGTATTAAGTGAAATAGTTTGAGAATATACTTACTACATGCCCTTGTTGTAATTTTGGCGCCTTGGTCATTGAACTGTACCGGTTTTATATTTGGGTATCTGAGACTTTGTCTTTATCTTTCATTTTCAAGAAGAATCTTATTGCAATGCTAACTCTCTGTGATAGTGCTGAGATATCCTCATCTTCAGGAGACTGTAGGTTACTCTGAGAAATCATCAAAATTTATCTTCATATTACCTTGTTGAGATTTCATGCTAATGCGTCTCTCTTATCTTGTGTCATTTTTTACATGGTTATCTTCAGATTACCCTTTTGTAGTTAGCACACCTTAATTTGGCATTGTAACTTCTCTGATTGAGAAGTTCCACTGACTGATAGTCATATTCCTATTAATCTCGCTTATCTTCGTTTATGTTGGAGCTTATGCCAGTCAATAGCTGGTATAAGATGAATCCATAGGAGAAGATAATAATAGTTGGAAAGAATTCAAATTCAGATCAGTGTGTAGGCTTGATTCAGAAAATTATATAAATATATATGTGTGGGTAATTATGTATAATCATATACAAAGTATAAACTTTTGATAATTTTTATAATTGTGTTTGTAATTTCTGTATTATATATTTTCACACAGTTTTCTTAATATTACTATAAAGTATATGTCTACATATATATATATATATAAGTAAATAAATGAATAGATGGATCTTTATAACTATACATTTGTCCCTATTGATGTTCTATTGTGGTTGCAACAAAATTGGGAGAGAAGCTATTTGTTTGAGTGAATTGATGTAGTAAACATTAAATAGACAAATTGGTGTATTTGGAAGTGGATGTTATTGGACTTAATATTTTGTGTAAGATTACAATGATCACCATGCAACCCACTTATTCACCTTAACCTATTGATATTGAGTAGTTGTGAGAATCAAATAAAGGATTAATAAGTTGGTAATGGATGTGGCCTATGTTCATGAATATGTCTTTTAGGGGTAATGAATTTTGCATCGTCCAAAGGCTAGGATGATTTATTCTTCTGATGGCTTTATTTGTTTAACTTGTTATGGGAAAACTTTGTTGTGATTATGTTTATATGGCCGTTCACCTTGCACGTTATATTTGTTTTGTGATTGACTTTATGGACTTTGTGAGCGGGATGGGTAATGCCTTGCAATGTGATTCATTTGTGTTTTGTGTTGTGCAAGTGGCCTTGTTTTTAGTTTCTGTGGTTTTTCAGTGGTCAGAAGGGGGGTGGCTTCCAATGGTGGCTGACGCATAAAGGGGCACCTGGAAAACCAATGTGGAAGTTTTCTTAACAAGTGATATCAAAAAATAATCTAGGGGGAATGGGAAGTGATAATATTAAACAAGATAAGATAATACCTCGCTCAACCTCAAGCGCTTGTATAGGCTTGAGGTGAGTCGGGAAGGCTTGGAATGGCATAATAAACTACCTCATCTCCACGAGAGGTAAGTTGATACCACATAGTTGGCATGAGTGGCCAGAGATCGGTAGAGGCTACTAGGATAACCCAAGATGGGGGCCGGGGCCTAGGAAGATCTTCATGCATAACCTATGACTGACTATGTGATGACACTTCCCCTATGACAACCATGAGTTCCCTTGCTTGTTGTTTTACCTTGAGCATTTATGTGCCTCTGGAAGTATAATCAATTTGTGAATTATGTCAGTCTTGTGATGTCTATTCCTTATCCTTTTGTTTTTGGTGGGGGCCTTTGTTACCTCCTAGCATGGGTGGTGAACCTTTGGGTTCACGTGGTTGGGTGGAACGCGTTACGTTCTCCATTGGGTTCCCTTCTTGTACATGATGTGGCGATTCCTCTTGATTCCTTGACTTTTGCTTGGTAACTTTTCTTGGGATTTGATCATTGTACTTGTAAATGTATTGTATCTTTATCATGTATCATGTATCATATGATGAGCACTCCTCACTTGTACCGAGGAAGTATTATTGTACAAAATGTAAATGTTAACTAATACTAATGTAACTCATGTATGTGAAGATTTATGTAATCACTGATGTTGTATATGATAATTGAATGAATGTAATTAGTTATTCTTTTATGTTAATATAATTGTTGAATCTATTGGTTCATTTGATTATTTGTGATCAACAAATGTGATGCTTTATGATGATTAGTATTTGGTTATTAATAAGTTATTTGGTTTTGTAAATTTGGATAATGGGATATAAGTGATGCAGTCATGCACCCTAGAGGACGTAGGATAATAATTAAGGTTATGTTCAATTTCATTTGTGCAACATTGCAATTTTAAAAAAAGTTGTTTAGGTTTTGTCCTCTAGGGTTCTCGGCGGGGTGTTTCAATAAATAATCCTTCTTATGACAGTTCCTTTTCTCACATTTCAAATCCTATTGAAAGGATGGATAAAATGCTCCTTAACTTGAAAGATAACACATACTTCAAAATAAGTCTTATTAAGCAAAGGCTTAGAGAAGTGGAAATGGATAAATCAATTTAGGAGGTGGCATTACCATCTTAGTCTTAAATCCACCCTACAATTACCCATCAAGTACAAGTTGTTGTTCAACCACTGGTGGAGTATTCATTAAATATTAAGGAGAAGGGAGAGAGTAGGCATGAAGAAGAGGTATTTTTGAAAGAATGCTTGGTGATGAAGAGGTTGATCAACATTTCCCCTCTCCCCAAGTTGATCAAGGAAATGAGCAAGTTCCTGAAAATAGACTTGCACTGGATTTTTATGATGAGGATATACTTTTTGATGATGTTAGGTTCTTGGCTTGTACTCAATTATTGAATGGGTATAAATTTGTAACTTCCAAGGAATTAAAGGATTTCATTATCAAAATCAAGAAATATGAGTTTAATGAAAAATTGAATAGGGCAAAGGAAGGAGTTGATCCTTCACAATATGAGGAGATTACTAGGAAATTCCTCCCAGAGATCAACTTTGATGCCTCGAGGACCACTCCTAAGGAAGGAGGGTTGAAAAGAAAGTGAAGTGCTCCTATTGCTATAATGGTACATTACTTCAGACATTTCCCTAGATATAATTAGATAAGCAAGGTGAGCAAGATTATTTTGAATCGAGTTTCAATCCAAACTTGGAAAGCCTGGCTATTTGGGTAATGGCCACAACTTCTAACAAGCCTAGAGTTGTAGAGCCAGTTTAGGAAATATATGGGAGTTTGATAATAAAAATAACATTAGATACATTAGATCCTCAAACTACATCTTTGGTGGTGCATACTTTCATGTTTAGTGCAACAATTGTAAAAAGACAAGTTGAATATGACAAGCTATATGTAATGCATATAAATATGAAAAATGAATGCAATAAGGTAGTAGCTTAGCTACCACAACCACAAGTTGCTAATCCTTCCCCTCTAGCCACCATATATGTAGATTTTTCAATGCAAGATAGAGAGACTCTCTCTCTTAGGATAAGAGACTTAAAGGAGTAGTTGAAACAAAGCCAAGAAAATGAAAGATTGGCTAAGGATGAAACCAAGATAGAAACAAATATTATTGATGATTTTTTGGGCCATAGACTTGCATGTGTGCTCCATAGCATTGAAGGATCCTAGATTTCATATGATGGATTACAAAAGGCATATGCTAAGCATATGCAACTATAGAACAACTTCTAGGATTTTTTTAATAAGTGGATTTTTTGGTCCACCTCAATCAAGGAGATCATCAAAATGACATATTTTGATACCAGTGCTCCAAAGAATTTTGCATAGATCATTGAGCATATTGATTTAGTGGGAGAGGTTTCATCCTACCAAGAAAAAATGGATATGCAATTTAAAGCCAAATTAAAAATGTTTGAATGAATAGAGGGTAAAGTACAAAGTTGTATCACACTTTTATAAAGGAAACAACCAACACTGATCTAACTTTTAAAATTGAATCACTAGAAAGTGACATATATGTTTTGAATTTTGAAACAATGTAAACTAATAAATTGTGTATTTTTTAGTATATTTTATATTTGTATTTTTTTGACAAAATTTAAAAATTATTTAAACATAGTTTTTTTTATAAATTAACACTTTAATTTAGTTGCTGATAAAATGCTGAAAAATGATGTTACATGAGACATCAAACTTTATATAGTAAATATTTTTTTTTCCTTCAAATTTTTTGTGTATATTTTTAAATTGAAACTTTAGGGCATGGATATATTTTTTTACAATTTTAATAAATATATATTTTAAAATAAATATTTAAATGTGTGTATAATAAAACACAACTATTTCCACTCAACATCAACTTTTATATTAAATATTTATCTAAAATAGAAAACAAAGTATACTATCTTAATCTAGATTCTTTTATCTAGGGCATCATTTTTTTTTTTTAAAGAAAAAGTTTTAATATTTTTCTTGGTGTCATAATCAACCTAATATTTTTATGTTGATAACCTACTTTTAGTAAAAATAAAAATAAAATAAAAATAATAAATGAACTATTAAATAAATATATATTTAAAAAATACATTTATAGATCTACAAAAGGGTATTTTTACATTTAAAAAAATGTTATTTACATGAGTAGGAGTTGTTGAAACATTAATTTTTTTAAATAATTTCATTTTTTTTAGTAACTTGGCCTCAAAGTGGTTCTACATATACATTTATTCGACAATTTTAGTTGGAAAAGTTGTGGACATATTTAACTTATCTAAAATGACTCTTACTAGATCATATGTTTGACCAAAATTGATTTTCAGTTATAAATACTAAAATTCACTTGTGCTAATAAGTTGGCCGAAAGTGTGACACAACTTTGTACTTTTACTCTAGAGCGGAGGATAATTCCTATGATCATGGATAATTCAGGGGTGATCAAATCTTTGGATGTATAGGCAAGGCACATTGGGGCTCAAATTATATTTGTAAGATCGAAAAATGAGGCTTTAATAAACATTAAGCATGAATATTTCAATACTTAAAATCAACCACTAAACTATGAATTCAATATACTTAAACTCAAATCAATCAATGAAGAACAAATGTAACATAGAAATGTAACCAAAATGATACAATTTTACCTTCCTTTCTATGCTACCTTTGAATCACCTTCATTGTTTCTTTCCATTTGTATCCTTAAATATTGCTCTCAAATTTTGTATGCTAAATGTTGCTTCAAGCTTCAAATATTGTTGAATGATAAAGAATGCCAATTATCGAGAATTCATGGTTAGCCAAACACATGATAAGAAGGCTTCTTTTATAGAAATGTTTATTTCAAATGAACTATTTGGATGCAAAGATTAAAGATCAAGATCAATGGTCAATGTCTGTTGAGAGGAAACAAATTGAGTAGTTAACTGACCTGCTTAATCCAATCAAGGGAATTGATTGGATTATCATTGGAAATTTGATATATTAATTAGTGGGATTGGAATAATTGGTGGAAATGATTGTATTAATTAGTGGGATTGGAATAATTGGTGGAAATGGATATATTAATTAGTGGTATTAGAGAGAATAATTAGTGGATGTAATTTGATCAATCAAAATGTGTGAGGATAATTAATTAGTTAAATAATTAATTAATCTTGAGAGGAATGTGCAAATAGAGATTGAATTAATAAACAAAAGTTTATTTATTAATAGATCATGTTGAGTGAATATTGGAGAATTAAATAATTAAGTTAATTATTTAATGTGGAAGAGGTGAAGTAAATTAGAAGAATAAGTAATGTTAGAGACATAATTAAATAATTCATGTTTATTTAATTAATCAGGGGGAATAAGGTTAAATGAGGACTTTATTAAATAAATATGATTTATTTAATTAGTCAAAAATGATAAATTATAATAATGTTAAATCACTTAATTAATAGATGAATATACCATGGTCTGTTAAATGCCAGGATAGCGATATATGCGTTATACAATGTATAGATGGCCTATGCCAAAGTGACAACAAGATAGCTGCCCCCGAGAAATTTGGTGAAACTTTTGGATAATGAGCCAATTTTTCTGACAAGATGATGTGATGCGTTTAAGTGAAGGATTGACAAAAGAAATGTTGACTTAGAATAAAATATTAGTAAGGAGTGAAGAATCATTAGATGGATCATTCATCTGAACCAAGATTGATGATTGATAGTACTTGAGCTTTTAGCAATGCATGTTTTATCATCATAGAGCATTTTACTATGGGACATGAAACAAGTGGATGTATGCATACCTAAGCATGAATTGTGAAGGTAGCTTTTGTTTATGTTTGTTGAAGATATGATAAATGGACAAGTGGAAAATATACACCAAGTTGAGACAAACCTTGGTAACAAAAGAATCCAATTTTCAAAGATTTAGACATATTAGACACAGAGTGTCCTAATTCCAATCAACGATAATAGAACCTTGTAGGAACGTGTGAGGAAATTACTATAGAGCATGTTTGTCCAGAGGCAAGAAAGTGTTAGATTAGATTTTAACTTGTATAGGATGTTTAGATTATGCTAAATAGAATGCCAATCACACACAAGCACCTTAGTTTGCTCCAGTTGTGTTACCAAGACAAACCACACATAGAAATCAACAGAAAGAAATTCCATAACCCATCACCGTTGCTCTAATTACTTGTGGATATCATCGAGTAGCTTAGGAGTATGACATACAGTAATTAGATAAAAAGATAAGATTAAACTAAATAAATAAGCCAACAAGCTTTTAGATCTTCTTGTCTACCAATAAGTACATGATATGGAAAAATATTATGCTTGATTTAAGGAATAAAACATTTCATATAAGACGCCTGGTCTGGTTTCGATAATGTCACTTCCTAAATAAGAAAAATGATTTTTGATTTGATACGTATGTAGACAATTGATCAGCTATTTTAAAGACTTATTTGGGTGGTGTCATCTTGTTGTTTCGTTGGCTTGTTAAGCTCAATTCTTTGTAAGATCTCCTTGTATGTGTCCAACATGTTAGTTCTCTTACAAAGGAATAGTTTCATTATGCAGTTTGGATTGTTATGCAATTTTTAGTATAAAGGACCCTAAAGGGATTGACCTAATGCCTCGGGGGATCATCGATGATGACCTTACCTACGTGACAAACACAGAGACATCGTAGTTCAACTATATTGGTGACCACTGATACCTTATTTATGAGACTTGGATTAAGACAAAGACTTGATTTCGATGAACCCTAAAGGATAGACCTAATGCCTTAAGGGCTCACCGATGATGCCCTTTCCTACGTGATGAACACAGAGACATCATAGTTTGACTAACCATGATTGACACTGTTTTTGGCTTTTTTGAATTTTCATGACTGCTTTTGGAATATTCAAAGGATATTTGAATGTTTTTATGTTTTGATGCTTTTGGATTTTACATTTTTTGATATTTTTGAATTTTCAAGAATATTTGGATCTTTTTACATTTTAAGGAATGTTTGGATGTTTTTGGATTTTTTTTATGATGATCATATGGATGAATGATAAAGAGATCAGTATGTAGGGATATCAATAATCTTTTGAGATCTTGTTGATAGAAAAGATAAAATTAATTGATCTGATTGAGTAATTACTGATAATGATAACATTGTTGAGGATACACAACAATGAAAGGATAGTGTTGTCAAGATAGGAACAACACGATGATTGGGAAGGATACATCCCAATATGATGATTGATTGATTGAGATTTTTAGATAGGCTAGGAACAAGATTGTTGAATGTTTTGATACCATGTTGAAGCATCAACAAGATGCAACTAATATGGATTGTTTGCATTGTTTGGATGATACCTAGATCACAATGTGAGCTAGAAGTCATAGATCAAGATTTATTCTGAAGCAAGATGTAAGTACCTACCCCCAGTGTCTAGCAATGTAGGGATTGTGATGTCCATGGATATGTGAAGGATAAGCATTGTGTCAATTGATCAAGGATAAAAGATTTACTTCCAAGGGCTATCTCATAAGAGGATAACATGTTTGACCCAAGCAAAATGTTTGAATAGTGCTATGTGGGTGAGGGTATGACATAGGATAGTATATGGTCAAAGGAAAATGACCATGTCAATATTTTCCAAAAGCATGTTTTGAAGTGTGTGCCCAGTTAGTCTTTATCAAGATCATAGTGGATAGGGACTTAGATGGATGCTAGTGAAATCGATGGATAGTAGATTTATTATGGTTGGAACAGATAGGATGTTGGATTTATTATGCATAAGATAAACTAATCCCAAGTAGAATGATGCACATAGATGTTTGATTGTTACACATGACACCCATTTGCTAGGCTTTCACCATGGTACTTGCCCAAAGTTCCATAAGAAT
>VDFB02000002.1:17481584-17522138 GCA_007258455.2 Sequoia sempervirens | reverse complement strand
AATTCATTAAAACATAAAAAAACAACAATCTGTTACCTCATTGTGGACCACCAATCATTGTTGAGGATTTTTTGTTTGATACTTTTTCCTTCAGCTATGTTTTCCTTTGGCCATCTAGCTCACTTTGAATTAACCATCATCAATTGAAGAGGCTCCTACACCCCGATCATCCTCTCCAAAAAAATAAAGTAGCTAGCATATTTGGTATCCACAAGCTTGAGGAATTCCTTCCTAGAAAAAGTCCTAAACAAAGCAAGTGATGTGTGATGATTGCAAATAAACATCTGAATGCCTGTAGCTTTTGACACCACTTCCTTCACCCAATTTATTTTTCCAATGTCTTTCAATGCGTTGTTCAATGCATGAACAACATGGGGTCCAAAAAATGTGCTTATAAGCACCTTCCACCATTAAGCCAGGTAACTTGCATACACGAGCTGAATCAGTCACTAATTGTACAACATTAGAGGGTCCAACCTCTTCTATAGCATCGTTGAAAATCTGAAATTGGAAGCTTGCATCCTTCCTCTTTCCCGAACAATCAATAGCTCTTAAGAAAATAAGAGCCTGATGAACATGTGACAATAACATTGATTAGTGGCTGATGTCTAATATCAGTCCACCCATCCATAATGATAGAGCAACCATCCCTTATCCAAAATTGTCTCATCTCCTCCATCATTATACTCACTTTGGAATACTCCTTATCAAGGAGTGAGATGTGTAACTTATGATCTCCAGGGGGGGCATATGAAGGACCAACAACAAATGCATCTTTGAACATTTGTGTAAAAAAAGAAGAGCGTGCCACATGAAATGGTATAGCATTAGCATATAAAAATTTGGGAATAGAACTATCAACTACATCTCGGTTTTGTGTGTTAAACATGCCGGCAACACTATTGGACCGTTTCTTTCCTCTTTGACTCTCATGCACAACACTCCTAGATTCAGTAGTTATAGGAGTAGCACTAGACATTGACCCACTAGGCTGCAAATACACCATTGGATTTCTTGATTTTATGGCTTCAGCCTCCATGTGCAACCTAGTCACCTCCGCCTTCTCAACCATTGTTATTTTTTTGCATATTTTTACCCCTTGACAAGTTATGCCTAAAAGATAGGAGTAAACTCGTGTAGCTGTCCTCATTGCAAATATGACACAGCCATACTCTACTCCCCCCTGAATTTTTTTTTTAGCGTCTATGGCTGTTGCAAAATGTAAAAGAGTTTTTTTTGGGTTAAATGGGCCTTTTGCATAGGTTGACAAAAGGTGAGAAGGGCATTGAAAAGGATTTTCTGTACTTTGTGTCCTTGAAACAGCCTCATTCCTTGAAGAACTTCCATGGTGTGTTCTTTTAATTCCAATTTCTTGACCCTCACTACCCTCATTGTTGCTAGTGCTCATTTTTTTTTGTTTTGTTTTGTTGCAATGTAAATAAGTAGAATAGTTGCAAGTGCAAACATACAACACAAACAAAAGAATTTAAAAACCCTCCTAACTTCCTAAGTATTAGTAATTCAAATTTTACCAAAAACAAAAAATTATATACAAAAGAATCTATAAAATTAACCAAAAATTATATACTAATTACCTGGAGATTAATTGAGTGTTGAGTGCCTGAAAACAAGCCCATAGAGGAGGAAACATTAAAAACTAAGTTACCGATTCATCCATATTAGACCCCGGATATGATACGGTATGATACGAATTTGGGATTCGGATTCGATACGTGAGAAATTCGGCCAGGATTCGAAAAATAGACTGCGGATACGTTTTGGATTCGTAGGTTGACTATGGATTCGGCCAGGATACGGAGCGACGAATCCAAGGAGAATCCGCGACGTATTTTGACGTCAAAACGCCCAGTCCGCATAAAAACATGTTTTTTTATCATTTTTTTGACCGGATGTTGACTTCTAAATATTTTAATATTCATTGCAACCCTAATTTCTGTTGTTTTATATGATCAGATGTAAATGCACAGAAAATAATTCAAACTCAGACAATCATAACACAACATCTACCCTGGGAAAACCCTCCTCTTGAGGGAGAAAAACCCAGCAACAAAGATCTCTCTTATATTGATGCAACAGAAGCAATAATTCATTTTACAATGAGGCCGAACACAAGGCCAATAACCAGCATCGACTCTAGATGCAATAACAGATGATAATCTGCACTTAAAGAGATTCGCAATCTGCTCTTCCTTGAAATCTGCACTTAGAGAGATTCGCAATCTGCTCTTGAATGAATTCGCACTTATCTTTATCCTTAACACAGTCGGCACCTTGACACAGATTCCATATGAAGAGATCGCTGCTAATACAGATCTGGAGGATGCGAAACTAGCATGAATCCAAACACAGATTTGCAGACTCTTCTTCACACCTACGTAATCTGATTGCACCTTGATGTAATAGATACGCATTGAATAAGGTCGAGCTTCTACTGATTATGTTAGCACTTGACTTCTGTTGTGTTAGCCCTTGTTATTACTTGACTTCTACGTTATGTTCGCCCTTGACAAGGTCGGGGCTTCTTTGTTATGTTACATTTGACAAGGTAGGGCTTCTTTCGTTGTGTTCGCACTTGGCGGACATGAATGTCGAACTCGCTAGATAACATACAAGGAAGGATGAAGGTGAATAAATACAAGACGCATTCCTCAAAAAAACCTTCAAGTCGGCCTCAAGACATTGTGAATATCCCCCATTTAAGATAGTATATGTCGGCCTAAAATGTTATTTACAAAGCACAAAGGATGTCGGCCAGAAATGTATTCATAAGGAATGTCGGCCTTAAGAATGTCTTTTAATAATTGACCAAGATGAATTTATATTCTCACATGTCGGCTATAATGAATAATACAAAACAATAAGTATAAGTTGAATAGCCAACGGCTATCATTCAACTTATATTCTCACATGTTGAGCTGGAAGGAACTACCGCGGCTGCTCTAACATTAACACTCCCTCTCAGCTAGGGAGAGAACTTCCAGCTGCATAGAACATATTATCTCCATATGAGGTTCATCTGCCACCATTGCCTGCAATCAGATATGAAGAGAGAAATATCACCTCAATGTAATATCAACCATCACATGGTTAAGTACTAGTGTTCATCACTTTCGTGATGCTGTCACCTTATCGTGACCATGGCTCTCCCAGAGGGTGAAACACAAGTATCAGAAGATCATCACGGACTCTCTCACGTGATGTTGTCATGGAGTCACACACATGACATCCACCATGACTCAGCTCAGAGGGTGGAAACGAGGGCTTTCACCTCAAGTTCTTCCGTCATAGAAGAAAGTGCAAGTAGTAAGTACAGAGTGTTCATCACTTGCGTGATGTTGTCACCTCAAGTGACTTTCACCATGACTCTCTCAGAGGGTGAAACACAAGTACAAGATATGTCATGGAGTCGCACACATGACATCCACCATGACTCTCTCAGAGGGTGGAACCGAGGGCTTTCACCTCAAATTCTTCCGTCACAGAAGAAAGTGCTTGCCGGGATTTCACCTTGAACTTCTCTCACAGAAGAACTCATTAAGCAAGGCTCCGCGTCATGAGACTCATACTTCGATCGAAATTTGGATTCTCCACCATACCAAGCTTGTCTCGAAGTATACAAACTTTACCCTGGCGAGAGGCTTGGTGAGAATATCTGCCGTCTGCTCATCAGTGCTAATGTACCTCAACTGTACAGCCTTTCGCAGTACCATATCTCTGATATAGTGGTACTTGATCTCAACATGCTTGGATCTGTCATGAAACACATGATTGACAGAAAGCTTCACACAACTCTGATTATCACAATGAATGATAGTAGGCTCCTTTGATTGTCCAAATAATCCTGCAAGGAGCTTACGAAGCCACACTGCTTCCCGAGTTGCCATGCAAGCTGCAATGTACTTAGCCTCTGCTGTACTCAACGCTACAGAAGACTGCTTCCTGCTGCACCAAGAAATCATAGCAGAACCCAAACTGAAGCAACAGCCAGAGGTGCTCTTCCGATCTGTGACACAACCTGCCCAATCAGAATCAGTGAAACCAAGTAACTCCAAGTCTGCATCTGAAGTATACTTCAACCCATATCCAACTGTGCTACGCAAGTATCTCAGGATATGTTTAGCTGCAACAAGATGTATCTGTCTCGGATCACACATAGATTGGCTAAGTGCACTCACTGCATAGCGAATATCAGGTCTAGTGTTAACTAGATAAATCAAGGATCCAATCAGTTGTCTGTACAACGTAGGATCCACCAAATCTGAACTAGCTGCAGCAAGATTACCATCTTCTTTAGGCTCAGCAGGCTCCCTCTAAATCTTCATGCACTTGCATCAACCTTCTGACCTCTTCGTCCAAGATTGCCTGTAATACTTTGACTTAGATAAATGTTTTCTAGTTCACACCTTTGGTACTGAAGAGAGTTGCAATCTTGAGCAATTATGATCTCAGCAACTGAAGGGATCCTCTAAGGGTTTAGCACCTAGCCTTTCAATACAACAATCTTCACTTCTTCTCAGTGAGTTACAAAACTCCCTCCTGATCCTTGCTTCAGAGATTGCAAAGAAGACTTCTGGAAGTAGGCTCCCTCTGGCCACCAGCTCAGTCCCAAGGCTGCTTGATTATTTCTTTGGTCGGCATGACTTCCTCATAAGATGCCTCAAGTTTTTCATCACTAAGCAATCTCTCATCACCTTCTTGCTCCTAGAACATTGAACTGCAAACATTTTAGAGAGAGATTACTAACAGTTTATAATTACCCAAAGAAATAACAAGACTGGAATCATACAAAGTTTACAATCACAGGTTATAACATGAATACATAAGAATTTATGCACAATGTTAGAACATGAATAAATCAACCTGAAGGAGAAGTATATCAAAAGATCAAACTAGAGGGTTAAAGGAACTTATCTCTATAAGATTTGATATAGCTCTTTTGTTCATTCATTTGTTTGCTCCTCTCGAGAGTGCTTAACTCTGCACAATAAAAGAATAATCTGCACAGCTGCAGATTTCTTGAATGCATTAAACGGTTGGCATGAAGAATCAACTCTCCCAAGAGTTCAAGATTCTATCACAACACATGCATTGGAGAAGGGTATTGATGTGATCAACCTATCACAACATAGGGATACCAATCTCTTCTCTTTTGCTGATTTTTTTTTTTTTATCTCAAAGACATACATCAAAGGATTTACATGATTAGTTTAGATCAACTCACAATAGATAATTTGAAGTATTCAAAGAATCTTTGACCTAGAAATCACAAATTAAGAGAAGTAACAATCTCCTTATACTAAACACACAATGTCCAAGATACAACAAATAAAGAATACTTGTTTATACTGTAAGATACGCTGATTTTAAGTACTGATCAACATGCATCTTTTACAGTTTGAACACAGGCCCATGATAAAAATAGAAATGTGATTTCAACAAAACACAGAATACTTATCTTCCTTAATATTCTGATGAATGCAATTATTGAACACAGCATGCTGATCTTATGCTCAGATCAATCCACAGCCTTCATGACTCGAACACAGGCTCATGACACGATTAAATTTGAACAGGGCCCATGACTGCTCAAATTTACAATGCACTCCGTTTCCAACTGCAATTCACTAGGTAATGTAACATGCTTACTAGCAATACCCAAAGTGTTAGAGATAGATCCGATCATCACTCAAAAGACTTTATCAGATCTGCACAACTGAAATTCACATAAAGGAATATGAACAAAGAAGGGAACCAAATACTTATCTCTGTTTGATTTCAGCCTTTTGATTTCAACCCTTGGCAGCACAGTCTGACATAGATGAGCTCTTGACTTCCATAATCATGTGCTTTTAGATAACAGATCCCGGAATGTGAGATTATCGCATATAACTCTCAGATCTCAGATTTCTAACAAAATGACTCAAGTAAGCTCATGAAGAGAGCCAAGATGATGCACTCCTTTCGAAAAATTGTAGATGACCAAAGAATGCATCCCGCACAGAAGTACTCTACTTGCTCAAGTAGAAGACGTTAGATCTGACTTCGAATTATATTTCAAGATCTGATCGGATCTTTCCACAGACCCGCTCTGATACCATGTTGTTTTATATGATCAGATGTAAATGCACAGAAAATAATTCAAACTCAGACAATCATAACACAGCATATACCCTGGGAAAACCCTCCTCTTGAGGGAGAAAAACCCAGCAACAAAGATCTCTCTTATATTGATGCAACAGAAGCAATAATTCATTTTACAATGAGGCCGAACACAAGGCCAATAACCAGCATCTACTCTAGATGCAATAACAGATGATAATCTGCACTTAAAGAGATTCGCAATCTGCTCTTCCTTGAAATCTGCACTTAGAGAGATTCGCAATCTGCTCTTGAATGAATTCGCACTTATCTTTATCCTTAACATAGTCGGCACCTTGACATAAATTCCATATGAAGAGATCGCTGCTAATACAGATCTGGAGGATGCGAAACTAGCATGAATCCAAACACGGATTTGCAGACTCTTCTTCACACCTCTGTAATCTGATTGCACCTTGATGTAATATATACGCATTGAATAAGGTCGAGCTTCTCTGTTATGTTCGCACTTGACTTCTCTGTTGTGTTCGCCCTTGTTCGCCCTTGACTTCTCTGTTATGTTCGCCCTTGACAAGGTCGGGCTTCTTTCTGTTATGTTCACATTTGACAAGGTCGGGCTTCTTTCTGTTGTGTTCGCACTTGACAGACATGAATATCGAACTCTGCTAGATAACATACAAGGAAGGATGAAGGTGAATAAATACAAGACGCATTCCTCAAAAAAAACCTTCAAGTCGGCCTCAGGACATTGTGAATATCCCCCATTTAAGATAGTATATGTCGGCCTAAAATGTTATTTACAAAGCACAAAGGATGTCGGCCAGAAATGTATTCATAAGGAATGTCGGCCTTAAGAATGTCTTTTAATAATTGACCAAGATGAATTTATATTCTCACATGTCGGCTATAATGAATAATACAAAACAATAAGTATAAGTTGAATAGCCAACGGCTATCATTCAACTTATATTCTCACATGTTGAGCTGGAAGGAACTACCGCGACTGCTCTAACATTAACAATTTCTACCTCCAAACACACTAAATAGGTAAAAACAATCTCATTTAACAATTTGTGAATGAAAAACGAGTTTGTTTGCCTCCATTGTTGAACTTGCTCTCTTGCTTGCACAAGCTCAAATAGACTTGAAGGCTGATCATTGGTTGTTCAAAGTTGATTGTTGTGCTATTCCTAAGCACTTGCAAGTGTCTGTTCGTTGCCAAGATTCAAGAAGATCGTAGAGCAAGATTTGTTCAAAAGAGGTAGGTTTCTTTGAAGTTTTTTGATTTTTTTCTTACATTTTTTTAAAGTTTAACAAATGAACTATTTTGTTCAGTTTTGTTTTTATTGTTTTACTTTTGTTGATTGTTCTCATTCTTT
Source organism: Sequoia sempervirens (assembly GCA_007258455.2). Taxonomy (NCBI): domain Eukaryota; kingdom Viridiplantae; phylum Streptophyta; class Pinopsida; order Cupressales; family Cupressaceae; genus Sequoia; species Sequoia sempervirens. The sequence continues at coordinate 17,514,639 of VDFB02000002.1, read as the reverse complement.
TAAGTTTTTTAGTTTCAAATTTCAATACCAAAATTATTTCAATCTGTTGTGCCTTGGCCCTTAGGTATTACAATGGCATCTGCTTCTAACTCAGGCCAATCTCGTTTCAAAATAAATGCAACCTCTCCCCTTTGGAAATATGTAGAAATGGTTCAACAATGTCCAGGTGGTGGAGTATTTATTTGGATTTGTAGTCATTGCAAAGTTCAATACACGAGCTCATACAGTCGAGTGAAAGCCCACTTGTGTAGGATCCCTGATATTGGCATCAAACCTTTTCCGGGATCTCCAAAAGGTGATGGCAAAGGCCTTCCAGATGACATAGTGTTGAAATATATTGCTGAGCAAGAAAAAGCAGAGCAAAAAGCTGCTAGTCTTAAAACAAGCCATCCTTTGAGGAAAGGATCTCAATCCATGAAACCCCCTACACCACCTACGTATATTCCACCTACAGAAAGCCATCCATTTTTGAACATCCCTCAAGAGAAAACCGTGCGCTCATCAAATAAAAGATCTAAGGGACCGTTGGAAGTTTCATTTCAAAATGAGGCAAGAGAGATTGCTGATCAAGACATAGCAAGATGTGTCTATCTATGCCAATGGATTGGCATTCAACGTTGTTCGTTCACCGTATTGGCAAAAAATGGTGAAATCTATTAATGAGGCTCCAAAGGGGTATAAGGGCCCAGGTTTTGAGGTGCGTTGCACCTTATTGGAGAAAGAGGTGAAACATGTAGCAAACTCTTTGAAGCCCATAAGGGATTCATGGATTGAAACAGGGGTGACCATCGTTTCTGATGGATGGAAAGATGCAAAAAATTGCCCATTGATCAATGTTATTGCCGTGTCCCCTAAAGGGGCAATGTTTTTGAGAGCAGTGGATTGTGAGGGACAAGTGAAAGATGGTCCATTTATTGCTAACATCCTTTGCCAAGCTATTGAAGAAGTGGGCCATCAAAATGTTGTGCAAGTTGTAACCGACAATGCCAAAAATTGTAGGGCTGCTGGGTTATTGATTGAGGAGAAGTATCCACACATTTTTTGGACACCTTGTGCTGTCCACTCTCTCAATCTAATGCTACAAAAAATTGGATCCAAAATTGAGTGGATCAAACAGGTGTATGCTGAGGGCGAAGACATCCAAATGTTTTTCACCAACCACCATATGACACAAGGAATATTTAAACAATTCTCAAAATTAGAATTGTTGAAGGTAAGTTAATTCTCAATATTCTTAAATTTTTAGTTTTCTTTTAATTTTAAATTTTGATTTTGTAAATTTAAATTACATTTTAATTTTTATTTTGATTTCCAAACAAGTTGTAGAGACCCGTTTTGCCTCCAACACAATTGTGTTGAGATGACTTATAAAGGTTCGTGAGGCATTCTGTGCCATGGTAATCAGCCCTAATTGGGCCATATGGAGGCAATCTAGCAGTGAAAGGGCAAATAGGGTCAGGCAAAGGATCCTAGATGATTGTTGGTGGGATCGTGTTGAGTACCTGGTCAGTTTCACTGAGCCTATATTGAGCGTGATCCGTTACATAGACATGGATAGACCTTGTTTGGGAGAAGTATATGATGGTATCGACTCAATGATTGAGAAGATGAAAACCATCATCAATGCAAAAGAGGAAGATCCTGATGAAAAGTTCTTCAAAGAGCTACAGGAAATTATGGTTGATAGATGGAACAAAATGACCACTCCATTGCATCTTCTTGCTTTTGCATTGAGTCCCAAATATTATAGTCTTGAGCTTCTTTCTGTTACATCAAGAGTTGCTCCATATAGGGATGTTGAAGTGGCTCAAGGGTATAAGGCAGCACTTCGGAGACTCTTCATTGATCGTGATCGACGTGATCGAGTGAGGGCTGAGTTCATGGCTTTTGCATGCTCCGGTAGTGTTGATCAGAATCTTGATGCTCTTCGAGACAAGTACAGGATGGATGCTCATAGTTGGTGGTATTTCCATGGGCAAGAATACATGCACCTCCAACCAATTGCAATAAAAATCTTATCCCAAGTAAGTTTTATATTTTGTAATTTTAATTTTAATTTATAATTTTATATTAATTAATAATTTTGTTTAGTTAAATTTTGTAACTCTTAACTATTTAATTTGGTCTTGACTCTTAATAGGTTGCTAGTTCATCTTCTTCAGAGAGGAATTGGAGCACATACTCCTTCATCCACTCAATAAAACGCAATAGGCTGCATTCAAAAAAGGCAGAGGACTTGGTGTATGTGCATTCAAACTTGCGCCTCCTTACACACAAGCAAAGTTCCTACAAAGAAGGAGACACAAGGAGGTGGGATATTGAGCCAGAGCAGCTTGACTTGGATGCTTCCACAAGTCACTTAGCTGCACTTGATATTGATGATGAGTATGAGCCTGAAGCAGCTACTGATCATGAGAGTGGTAGTGTCAGTGCTACTGCTAGTGGCAGTGCTTGTGCGAGTGCCACGAATGCTATTTGTAGTTCTACACAAAATGTAGCATCTAATAATGCTAGTTTGTTTGATAATGATGACCCATATGATTCAGATTGATCAATGATCAATAATGGCTGATTGTAAACGTTTGACATTTTATGTTTGAACTTTAATTTATAATTTTATATCATGACATTCAAGTAATCACTAATATTTTAATATTTGACTTAGTGACTATGAAAGTGGTGATGTATTTTTGCTATGTTTTTAGACTATTAATATGGTGGTGTATTTTGAACTTAATTACTGCTGCAAATATTTATACATTTCTGATTTTTATATGTTTTTTGTATTGCCGTACCCAAGCCGTACCCAACCCCAATTTTTTTTTTTTGCCGAATCCCATACCAGATTCTCGTACCCGTACCCGAGTCCAAAAAAGAATCGGTAACTTAGATTAAAAACTCAATCTCTCTATGCTGCACAAACTATAACCTGTTTCAAACTTATGTCAAATTGCTTATTGATATGATATGGGTATGTACTAATTTATTGGCTGTTATTTTATTTTCGCTTTGTTGATCTGTTAGTTGATAAAATCTTGAATATGGAGTGTGAGGGAAGAGACATCAGGTATTGAGAAATAGTGCGATTGTAGATATATTGTGGTTAACTGTGCAGATAAAATTCAAAATATACACCAAACAATGACATGGTTTATCCCAGGCACAAATTACTGAAAATAACACAAGTTTCAACTTAGCCTTAAACTTATATAGGCTGTGAGTATATTTTAAAATACAGGAGTAAACAGAAGAATCAAACAAATGCAGAAAGTGAAACACAAACATAAAAAGAATAAAGTTTCAAACCTTGTGATACCTGCATTGCGTGGGAGGAAAAAGTTAAAATAAGCAGCGATTCCCTTGTCTTTTTTGTTTTGTTGCGACTGTATTCTCTAGCCCTTGCGTGTGTGAGCTGAAGCTTTCATTCACAATGGCGATTTTAAGACTTTAAGTTTAGAGTTTTAAACTTTAATTCCCATGGCAAAGGGAATGCCCAATATTATAATAAACATGCTTTTTAAATTAAAGCTTTAAAAATTAAATGTTTAATTTTGAGATTTTCCTTTAAAAAAATTTTCCTTTAAAAAAATTTAAAAAATCGCAGGGGATGGCTAGTCGTCCCCATTACAATCGGGGGACATCTAGGCATTCCCTGTCCGTATCGGAGACGGCTAGCTGTCCCCTGGCGTTTACGATTTTTTCTCAGTCATACCGGAAATGTTTCCAAAATTTATAGTGAATTGGGAACGCGTGGGGACGTTTCTGAAGTGCCCTCGCGTCTCCAAGACGTTTCTGGTCAAGGATGCCTTGGATTTTGCTGGGTACGGTCCCTGGGTAACATAGGTGGATACAAGTTTTGATGATGTTTGTAGGATAAAGACTTAAGCTAAGAAGTCTTGTTTGTACATGCCTAGGAGAAAGTTACAACATCTGCTAACATACATGGTGGATGAACCTCCAAAGGTTGTGAATCTATGATGCATGTTTGTTCCACTAGCCAAGACTATGGGTTGGAAAAATTAGATGGCCCTTCATGTTAGGGACTAGCTGACCACCATGTTTGGTACAAGAGCACAAGGATTGGAAAGTCCTAATTGTGTGTGAAGAAAGCATTGTCTCATAAGCTTTCTTGATCTATGTGTGAAAACACAATATTGAAGGGCACTTGGCACCTCTAGGAGGTGAAATACGCTGAAATGAGGATATCTTCATCTTAGTTGTCCTAGGAGTTTCTTGTAAGGCTTGACATCTATAAGTGACAAACTTGCAAAGTTAAAGGTTTAAGCACCTTAGGTTCGAAAGAATGGAAAAGTGTGCTTGGGAAACCTTGAGTCCTATACAAACCTCGACAACCACATTAAATAAGTTCAAAAATCAACAAATTTGAAAGAAATTAAATTTATTTTGCCAAGTTTGATGATTTAATTTGTGGCAGAATTTTATGCAGATTTGAATGGCGAATGTGTCATAAAATCCATTCACTTTTTTTGATTTAAAGTTTGAGGGTCTATTAAAGGGCCTTTCCGCATACTAAAGGAAACACAAATTACAAAAAGTAGATCAAAATCCTGCACAACCCTAGAAGGGTGATAGGTCCACCATGGATAACATCATCCATCAAAACATGAACAAGAAACAAAAATAGAAAGCTGGCAAAGCCATACACTAGCAAACAACAAAATACTAAACATAGAAAATAAATCACAATAGCTTTGCACCATAGAATACATAACTACCACTTCAAAACTTGAAGCTTGACAACGAGATATTGATGCATCATGAGACAATGACCAACATCTCTCACTAGTCCCATTCACAACACCCTCACCCAAAGCCAATATAAACTCTATAGTAGATAAACCAAAGTCAGCCCCTAAACAAGTAATATGAAGACCCTCAATAATCTTAGTACGCTTAACAAAACAAGTGAAAATATAATTTGCAAATTGTGGCAAGGAGAAATCAACTGTAACCTCCAACGCCACTCCATGATGTGAAATAACTAGGTGGTTATTGACTTGATAGAGATTTTGAAGCATGTCCATTGCAATATCTACATCTCTACAAAGAGAATTGAAATCCTCCACTAAAATTTCCGTACTCACCTCCATTGGACAGAAAGGCACCAAAGGCGACATATCTTGTTCCAAGCTAGAAAGAACCTCCCCTCCTTCTGCATGCTTGAATGCTACAAGATCCTCAATACACCTACAAACCTCCACATTCTTCACCATCTCTTTAAGTTTGTTTTGAAAATCTGCAATCTTTGTTGCATGCAACCTCAAAAGAATAGTAATTCTGACCCCATTTGGCCCAAAGATGGCTTTCACTAGATTGAGGACTTGAGGATTGACAATGAAAAATCCTTCTAAGCCTAAAGTATGAGACTTTCCTGCACTACAATGGGTCTTGGGATGTTGTAAAACCATGGTCAACCATAAAATATGCACCTAAATTGCACCATAAAGCACTGCCCAGTGCTCAACAAACAATATCTATAACACCACAAACCAACAAAGCCATAAAAGGCCATTTGACCCCTAGGCATAGCTTCACATGATTACTTGTATCCCCAACATTTTAAGAAATAAAAACCAATACACTTGGAAATAATACTCTAAAGCATGCTCAACTGCTGCCAAAGTAGATTGAGGATATATAATATTAATCAAACTCTGCCCCTTTAAACATTAGCAGATCCTTTAGCCCATCCTGTTATCCTGAATTTTTGACATGTTTAAAATTCGGATAACCAATCAAAATTTTGATAAAATTTGAAGACTTTCTCCTCTAAGGCACATTTTACGAGGTGCAAAGATTAGCAAATCTTAGTTTTGGGTTTATAATCCTTTGGGTTACCATTTTTCTTTCATTCTCGTCTGTTTTCGTGAAATTCTGAGTCATTTTTAGTGTATTTTTGGTCCATTTCGGGTTTTTCTGACATCACTGCAAGTAGGAACTTTTAAGCTTCACTGCAAGTAAACAATAGGAACTTTTTGGTTATATTGCAAGTATAGGAATTTTTGAGCCCCTTTGCAAGTTTATTTTTAATTTGAGTTACCTATAATGGCTTTTAAAAAGTCCGTTTCTCTTTAAAGTCACTTGCAAATACTTTTAAAAGTCTGTTTTTGTTTTACTTGTAGTAGTATTTAAAAACTCCGATTTTACTTAAATACTTGCAAGTGTCTTCAAAAGTTCCTCTTACCTTCGATTTCACTTGTAAAGTGATTGAAAAGGCCCGATTCTCTTTAAAAGCACTTGCAAATACTTGTGAAAAGCCCGATTTCACTTGTAAAGTGATCAAAAAGCCCCGATTTTTTTTGAAAACACTTGCAATGTCATTTAAGAAGCCCGATTTCACTTGTTAAGTGATTAAAAAGGTCCGAATTTACTTTAAAATACTTGCAATGTCTTTGTAAAGACCCGATTTTGTGAAAAGTAACTTGCATTTGTCTTTGAAAAGCCCGATTTTACTTTTGAGTGTCATTTTTCACTTGCAAAGAGCTCTCTAAAGTCCGACGCCATTCTTGACCAGAGCAGTTCGAATTCTATTTCGCCTCTCTTCCTTTTTTCATGGAGATCTCATAAATCCACAAGCTTGAAGATCGGACTCTCAGTTGTAAATATTCAAGTCTTCTCTTTTATTTTCTGAGTTTGTAAATGCGCCTAGGGTTTTTCTTCTTCGTTTTTCTTCTCATTTTCAGGTATGTTGCTTATTTTCTTATTTCTTTATAACGTTTTCTGTTATTTATCATCTTTGTATGAAAAACGTGATTTACATTCATGCGTTTTGCCTTTGATTCCAACGTTTTTTTGTTTATGTCTTGAATAAAACGCGTTTCTCTTCATCTCCTTCACACATTTTACTGTTATATAATGAAACGTCATATTCGCCTTTTGTCTATTCTTTATTCACTCCTTACATTTGTAAATACACAAAAATGCGTTTTTCTTTTTATACTCAAAATGCCTTCTCTTCACTCGCCTTCATCATTTTACAAAAACGTGTTATTCTTTACCCTAGTTAAGAACGCGTTTTCCCTCCATACGCCCTCCATTCTATATGTCTTCAGCTGAGAATTATGTGAAAACGTTACACTCTTTGAACATTTTTCTCCATCGCCTTTCCATGTATCTCCATTTGCAGATTTAGCTATATCTTTCATTGTTTATTCCCATCTCATTCGTCCATTATATGCTTTCATTCTTTTCAGCTGTGAACGCGTTTTCCATTTGCATATACCCTCCATACCATTTCATTTCTTTACATCTCCTTTCATTTCATAGTCACTTGCCCTTCCATTATATAATTCCATTACCATTTTCTAGAAAAGAAGAAAAGAACAAAAATGCCCTAGAAAGCAAATCGGGATTTTTCTAATCAATTACAAGTAGGGCATTTTTGTCTAAAATGCAACTACAAGTTAGCACAAGGAAATAAACTTACAATGGTTTCCTATTTTTCCTACTTTGCACTTTTACTTGCAATGGCTTCCAAAAATCCCGATTACACTATGTACTTGCTGTCAGCCTTCCAAAACCCGAAATTCAGTTGTGAGCCCATTTTTGCATCAATTTATCCCTTCCCTTGTCAGTCTTGTTTGCACACATGATCTATCAAACCAACAAATCAAGGCATGGACATTGTTTTATAACAATTTCATCTTGAATAAGGTGTTATGGGTTCTTCATCAGTGAACAAAAGAAGAAGAGATACAACAGTAATTCATGGAGCAGCTCGAAGGTCAATAATCCTCATGAAACCATCTAGAGACAAAGTAAATCAAGCATGGAAAAAGAATGCAACGAAGAGAAGAACTTCGTTCCTAAAGAAATGGTACTACTCCAAGCTTGTGATAAAGTTGAAGTTCGCCAATAACACAAAGATTATTAAGAATGCAAATTCCTATTCCAAGTTCAAGATGTCTTCACCAATCCTGAATACTTCAAGTTCTAAAATCTTGAAGCAGCATGAAGATCATCGCAGATAAAGGATGATGTAGTTAAAGTCGTGTCTTGGACACTTAGAATAATTTCAATTATGCATTTGTAATTTTGTTTTGACAAATTACATGTAAAGTCAGAAATTGTAATAGCAAGTAGCCATGCTACTCGCATTATTGAAGATTGTAATTACATGTAATCAAATTACAAGTCAAGATAAATTAGGATTGTAATTTGGAATAAGTCAATTGCAAGTAGTTGGTGGTTGAGAGAATTTCTCAAGTTAGTTGGGATCCTCCCACCTTTTTCTCATGACCTCTCTCCTATAAATACTTGAGAGGGTCCTTTGTAATTTTGTATCTTTTTGGCAAGCAAGAAAATTCTGCAGAATTTTGTACTCATAAAGACTTTGAGCTTTATAGTTATAAGTTTATCTTTTTCAAATAATATCAAGGAGTTACAGATTTCAGACTTTGTGTTGAAATCCTACTTTGCTTCCATTGTGTTCTTTTGTCATTTTGGAGCTTTACTTTGTGATTATTTGAAGATTGTAGAAAATTGCTAGGGAGAGCTTCAATTAATATATTTTCAGACTTTGTGCTGTCAATATTGAAGATTGAATTCATAAATTAGAAGTTAAGAAGAATTGCAAGTCTTTGTGCTCGTGACAATTCCAATTCGTAGTAGTTAATAGATACATCATATTCGTAGACTTTGTGCTGTCTTATGCTGTATATTATCATTAGAATTATCTTTCAAAAGGGTAGATAGGATTGCAGATTTTCAAGACTTTGCGCTTGAGGTTGTTTTCCCGTCCCGAAGGAAGTGACGAAAGTCTTTGAGCTTTCAGGAAACTTCATTTCCTTTCTACTAAATTTATTGCAAACTGCTGTTATAGTTTATTTAAAAGTTCTTATTACTTTTCTGCAAAGAGAAAAAAGTTTAATCTCTCCTGAAACAAGAGGAAAGATTATTATTCCACCCATATTTGTTTTTAGTTATTTAGATAGGGGGAGCCTTCCCTTAAATAGGAGAGTTTAAATAAATGTCCCCTTCGGTGACATCTCGAGGAGGGGGTAGGATTGGCCTATCCACTTACACGACCCTGGTAAAGGGCGGTTGATTGGATATAGAGGTCACTTGAACTTGGCTCAGCTTAGCGAATTGATGTCAGTGGTACTACCGTTACGTCGGAGCTTTTCTGAGAGTATTGCTATTTTTATACAGTTCGGCGAAATATTAAGGACCCTGCTATTTTAGCGGTATGGTTTTAGTGACATCGGGGATCATGAGTTCGATGCGACATCGAGGCGGATCACGTCGGAGGAAGACGATAGCAGGAAAATATTAATATTGGTATTGATTAAATATTAATTATTAATGATTATAATATATAAAGTTATAATGTTATATTATAATTTAAGTGATTTTTCCTTGAGAGTGCGCCATCAGTAAAGGGCATTTGACATTTGATTTATATTAAAAATGATATTCCAGCGGAGACTATTGAAATATTAAAATATTAAAATGTGAATATTTTATCAAAACCTAATGTAAGAATGTCCGCACTTTGTAGTGGATTGCGGAACGACGAAACCATTATGAAGATTATTGAGATTGAGGCGATCGAAAGCGGTGAGCACGAGAGACTTTAGGGTTTAGTTAATTCCTTGGGGAAGCGAGCCATCTCCATCGGAATATTAATTGAGGTGTAGAATCTATCATGATCTATTGCCAGCAGAGGTTTTCTTATCCAGAGGAAACTACAGAGCTTCAGAGATTGTCTATTATCAGAGATTCTTCAGTGTTTTGCATCCAGACAGTATTCATTCATCAAGGTGCCCTTTACAGAGATTCAAACATTGATATTTGGAGAAGTCCGTACAAACTTATTGCTGTTCTGACAGGCCGTACTACTGTACAGCAGGCCGTACCATTTGAAAGAGCCGTACTCATCAAATAAAAAGAAACGCCTTTGATTGGGGTTTCCAGTTGGCATCTTCTTAGGCGCTGGAGTTGCTGGAAGCATTCGGGATCACCAGACTGGAGGAAGCTTCATCATTCATTGCAGCCGTACAAATTCTGTACTTTCAGCTGTGGCAGAAATACCAGGTTTTCTCAATAAAAATTGTTGTTCTTTTGTTGCATGCTTCAGAATCTTATTTGTATTGATGCCAGTTGATCAAATAAAAGCAACGCCTTCCTTCTATATTGTATTTCTTAAGCATATTGAAGATCTAGCAATTTTATAGAATTTATTTCAATTTCTTGTAAAAGCCGTACCATTCATTTATTGTTCAAAAAACTCAAAAATTGCAAAAAAACCAAAAACGTCAGAAAAACATAAAACTTCAGTCAGAATCAGTCTCAGGGGGAAACTAGGGTTTCTACATTAACTCACCTGCAACGTGATTGAAATCACCATTTTGTCAAACCTCCTAAGTTTACAAAATATTCAACCAACACATCCCATTCATGAGCATTCTTGCTCTCAATAATCATTATAAGTGTACTATCAAATACCTTTGTTGGTTAGGAGATCAGTCACAATGTTTTGTTCTTTGAAATAATGAAAAAATTTGACCGCTTGGAACTTATCTATCCACATTTTTGCTTCAATTAGATTCAACTTTATCCTCCAATTAATAACAGTCAGCAAGTCACCCTCCACCTCTTAACTCCTAAAAACTTTCCTTATATGCCAAGATAAGACCAGCCATAAGTGCCTCCCATTTTCCTTTGTTATTGGTTTTTGACCCCTAGAAGCTGAGAGCCACCAATAAAAAAACTGCCTTAGCTATTCCTTAAGTAGCCAACACCTACAATACTCCGGTTCCCCCTGGAGGCACCATTAAAATTCAATCACACCTTTCTGTGGACAAACACAATTTTTTTCTCTTCTTTCTTTCCACTATCTCTTAACCCTTGAATGGGTTATCCACATTTCATTTTATAATTTATTTATTTCAGTTAAAAAGTGGCCAATAGTAAAATGTTAAAAAATATTATAGTCTCATGTGCTGCAACCTACCATTCTTTTACATTGTATGAGACATCTTAGGACTTTCATCTATGAATTTTAATGGAACAATTGTGTTTAATATTTAGACATCATTTTTGTGTCTCGTTTCCTTCATCTTAACATAATTATTGCATGCAGATGTTAACTATCACCTATTAAATTCTCCATTTTGTTCTCTTGCTGTTAGAAATTATGCATATGCTGAATTTAATTCATCAAATTATATTAGCAATACGTTCTAATAAAGGCATATGTGTGATGTCCTCATCTAAGCTTACGACATCAGTCTTAATTAATTAAATATTTAATAAAGCCTTTCTTAATTCTTTTAGTTTTATTAATTATTTAATTAATTAAATAATATATTTTTAATAAAGCCTTAGGCCTTAATAATAATTCGGTTTGTGAAACCGAAAGGTGGTGGTATACATTGGGTGTTTGGGGGTCTGAGGAAGCATCACGAAAGTTGAAGGAATTTGGAATCTTGGTAATTGGAAATCTGGGAACGAAACCTCTCAGATGGAAGAACATGGTTGGACGAGAACCCAATTATAGAAGTTGTGAATAATTTATCATCTAACACAGGAAGATTATCAGGGTTGTTGTAGTTGCTGAATATTCATTCTATATTGGGTTCTGGCGGCATATTACCTCTCTGCCTAGATTGTTCTTGACATCATTTCACATTTTTGGTGGGATGACGACTTTGTGCACAGGTAGAAGAACAAAGTCTCATTGACGAGGGTGGACACGATCGAAAAGAATTCGTGGCTGTTTTTTCTAAAACATCAGCTGTCTCATATTGGACGATTCGCATTCCTGAAAGCAGTTGAATATTATTACGGGTTCATGTGTTCAGCGAACGCGTATTCTATGCTGGCGTAAACTCTTGAGTGTCGTGTGACTTGGACGGAGACTACCATTAGCGTTGTTGGTGCAAAGAACGACATTGGACCAATCAATATTATTGAGGCATTCATAATCGATACATATTCCCTGGAAAATATACAGGGAGGTTGAGTTTATAATTTCCCTGTCATTAGGTGTTGCATCTTCACATATGATGATTGGCGTAAATGATATTGCGAGAATGATATATGACTTATGAGCAATCGTCATTGCTATGGTTTAAGTGGCTAAAAGCCAAGTTGTGGGCGTCATTGATGTTGACATAATCATCCAGCTTCATACTCAGAATGTGGATTTTGGATATGCTACCTAGAATGATATACATTGCATGGTATCGGGCCTTTGTATGACGAAATAGTGAAGGCACGAATCTGTGAGGATTCATTCCAAGTCTCATGTTGAAGCGGCAGACTATTAACATTGAAAGTTTACTGTTTAAGGAGACTTGAGAGCATAGGAAGGGGAGAAAGAGAAGTTGTCGATATCCAGAGACATTAATCTTACCTGGGCGTGTTGAATTTGATTCGTAGGAATCAGTTGCGGAACCAAACTTATGCGGGTGATTGAGCACATTGACTTATATTACGTGGGTCAAAGATCATTCACGGACTAGCACAAGACAAATCAGTGGTTGCCTCTGTTTCTTAACCGTGAACTTCCTATTATTGTTGAGTAAAGGCTATCTTTTGAGGCTGGTTCGAAATGCATTGAGGTTTCTTGGATGTTAGTATCTGGCATTGTTATATGTGCTTATTGCCTATTGAAGAATCGCTGTTCTGTAATGTTGGTACGTTTTGTTGGTACCATTGCAATTTTCTATACCCTGGCCCGTTTGGGTTCATTCATAATAATCTGTAATGCAATCTGGTTGTATCATCATTCATTTGTAATCAGAAATCACAATCATTAAAGTTTTAGTAAGGCTTGCAATCAGTTCGTCATTATGTTTATAAGAAGAAGTAGAAACATTTCAATATTACCTGGCAACATTATTTCAACTCTGCCTTATGCCTTTGAAGTGATAATATATATATAGTTGGGTATCATGGTCATAATTGAATGTTTGAGGATCTATGAATGAGAATTCACTCAAGTATTTGTCTATATGTTCCTAATTGTGATGAGTATTGGAAGGAGATTTGCAAATACTAGAATACATGTATCTGCATGCACGAAGGCAAGATTATTACCAAACGGATCATACAAAATAGTTTGACACCACACCATAGAATTGTCAAACTAGAAGGGAAATCGTTAAAATATTGCTCAACCTAAGTTGGGGATATTACAGTGGTATCAAAGCCATCATCTTGCCAACCTTGGGTATAAATCAGTTTGCATCAAATGGCTAGAATTAAGGATGGACGGTTGTATCCTGTTTTCCTTCCTACCTTGCTATCAAAAGAAAAGAAGCTTAGCTTGGAGAAACAATTGGAAGACCTTGTTCAATTACACCAAAAGATGAATCTTGATTTTCTGCAAACACATCAGAAGCTAAATCGTGATTTGCAGCATCTTGCAGATTCACTGTCAATATTCAAATGTCGAGGCTTTATTGTTCAAATTTCTTAGGAATGTGCTTTGTTGGAGTTTCTGTGTTCACCTTCCTAGAGTGCCTTTCCCTTGAAACCCTAATCATTTTTCCTTAAGTTTCCTTTTAGCGTTGGAATTTTGGCCTTCCCCTTACTTGGATAACTTGTAAGGATCATCCTTGACTTTTCACTCTTGACTCAATATTTTTACTTTATCGAAGTCGGAGTTGCAACCTTACCCTTACCTGGGTACCCATTATGCCTCACCTCTAATCCCCAATTCCCCACTTGCATTCCCTCCTTTTGTTGAGATTTCAGAGTTCTCCATCCTATCATACCTTTTCACCATTCCCCTTTCTTTCCCCTTGCCTTTGTTAGAGTTTCAGACCTTTCCTTACCTTCATGTGACACTCTCAACCCGCTCTTTCCTTTATGTATGTCAGAGTTTTGTTGCCTTCCCCTACCAGCATGTCTTTTGTGCAAACCTTGACTCCTTGATACTCACATTGAGTTACCCTTTGGATTGGGGCTTTGGCCCTTTCCCTTACTTGAGTAGCTTTTCCATTGCAACCCAAAACTTTGACCTTCGAGATTCCTACCTCTTTGCACTATTCATCCCACCTACCTCCTTGCACAACCTAGGATGCCATTAATGGTCAATTTTGATGCTGCAAATACTTCAGAAGGTTTTCTCCAGCCCAAAAACATTGTTCAAATTTGAAGGGTGTGATTTCACATGCATTCGAGGTGCTGGAGGTGAATGATGGCCATGCTTCATTAATGTGGTGGTTGCATCTTCTGCTACCTTTGGTCCTCGTGTTTATCTAGCCATTATTTTGGCGGGATTTGATACCAGCCATTGATGTGGTTGATATAAAGGGTGAATGTGTCCATTCAGGGGTATTATGCATTATTCAACACATAGAAAACCTAACCGGAACCTTGCTTTGAGCACTCGTGTTCAAACAACTAGATTAGAGGACACAAACCCTTGGATTTGCAAGAGATTAGAGTTCAAGAACCCTTTGGTTTCACGAGTCAGAGGACAAAACCCCTTTGGCCTTGTAGGATGATCTCATCTAGAGGTAGTAAATGAGCTTCATTGTGGCAGATCTCAGCTGTACCAAGCTTGTTTGATTTGCATATTGTCATGGGTGTGAGCATGGTATTTTCAGTTTGTAGTTGCTGCTGTGCAGCTGTTGTATCTACTGTTATTGCAGCATATTGTGATGTATTTTCAGACTTATTTAGTATAAGGAAAGATTTGAAGCTTTTTTGTCATTTGTTGGCCTCACATGTTAATCTGGGTTGTTAATGTTAATGTTTTTGATTAGATAAGCAGGGTTTTGAAAGGGCCTTGACTTCTGTACAAGAAAAAGATAGAGCATGAAGCACAACCAGACAGCAACTAACACAAAAAAAAGGACAACAAAAGACTACAAAAGGAATAGCAAAACTTAAAAAACCATCCAGCCCACCCTAAGTCATGGTGGTTTAAAAACTTGTTCCAATGTGTTTTGCTTTATCTCAAAAAGAGGATCCTTTTCTCCGAAACTAACTTGTTGCAGAGAAGGGTCATACAATCACTGATTGAACCAGCACACATACCCAAGGCATTAAAATCCATAGGGGTAATACCCTTTTAGATCCGCTTTCTGAACTTCCTGAGGCGGAGGAGAAAAGGAATCCTCCTTAGAAGCTGAAATATGATCCTTCTTCCAAACAAAGTGTTGTTTCTTATTCTTAAAACCAGTAGTGGAAGTACGACCCACCACACCACAAGAGTGGCAGATAACTGAAGAGTCTTCATGGTCAAATTGCTGCTCCCAAGTTCCAAATCTTGAAGACAAGGTAATCTGAGCGGGGAGCTTCTGATTTTTCTCCACAAAAACACAAAATCTTGCGAAAAGCAAGCAATTCATAAATTTAGTGATCTTATAAAAAGCACAATATTGCCCAAAAGAATTGGCAATAGACATGAATTTTTTTTCATTCTAGAATTCCAAAGGAAGCCCATGCAAATGGACCCAAATAAGAAACTTGAAAGTCTCCAACAGAGGGTTGAAACCAGGGGACCAATTTTGAAGACTTAGACCATTACAACCCAGAAACCAGGGGCCCTCAAGAAGGACCTTAGATCTATCCTCTTGGTAGGAAAAAAGAAGAAGAAACCATTCAACATTGCAGATTCCTCAACATTTCCATGAAGCTTCCAAATCCAAAGGATCCATCTTCTAACAGTACAATATTGGGGTGGTTATCGCAAAACCTCCCAACAAGCAAGCTCTTAAGCCAATCAAATGTCTCAGCACGAAGAGATCTAGGAACATGAATAATTATCTAAGTATCCTCCATCCCCATAGGAGAGACACCCAAAAAAGAACACCTAGCAGAACTGCCTTCCTCCACATCCCTCGGGGAAACAAAAGCCCCAGGAGAAGAAACAACAACAACTAGAACATCTACAGGAGAAGAAACAACAACCTCCATAACGTCTACAGGAGAAGACACAACAACAGAATCATCCACCTTTTACAGAAACCCCCTCTCTTCCAGAGTAGAAGAAATGGGCATAGGCAGATCCATATGCTTGAGTTTCGTAGTAGGGGACAAAACCCCCTTAGAAGGGAAAAAAAAACCTTTTTTCATACCCAAAAACTGGTCTCCAATGGTGGCCTCACCCACAGGCACCTCAACAAGCTTATTTTCCTTCTAACAGGCATCCAAGAGGATAGTCATGAGAAATTCATCCTCTTCGTCCAAGACAACCCCTTCACAGGATGATAAATCAAAGGAAGCTAGGGAGGAAGGGAAAACTTCTTCCTCCCCCGACCAATCCTCTGCCTCCGCACTTTCCATTTCATTAGACAAAACCAACATCACAGCCTACAACCACAGAAGGAGCCACTCCATCCAAAACCGCTGAAGTCACAGGGGAGATGAAGCCAACACTATGGACTTGCTCCAACACACTACCTTCACCCTCCCCATCATTTGAGCCGCCCTCATCATTGCTTTGCCTTAGCAAAGGAAGCTAGACCTTCCCCGCCACCATTGCCGAGGGTTTCTGTTGCTCCCATTGAATATGATAT
Organism: Sequoia sempervirens; assembly: GCA_007258455.2. NCBI lineage: Eukaryota > Viridiplantae > Streptophyta > Pinopsida > Cupressales > Cupressaceae > Sequoia > Sequoia sempervirens. Next base: position 17,498,140 of record VDFB02000002.1, on the reverse strand, counting down.
TAGATCCTCAACAAGTTAAATAATGAAATCTGGGTTTTAATACGAGCTGGTTAAAATATGTAAATCTGAAAGTTATTTGTCAAGATTTTTCCATTGGGGACATTACAAAAACCAAGAAAGGATATATTGCTGTAGATATCTTAAGAACAAAGGCATATTACAAAATCCCTTGCTATAAGATCCAAAATATTAGGATTGGGTCAATGCTTGCCTCCTTCCCCTCTTGTAGAGGACAGTTTCCATCATCCATTGAAAGCCAAAGCCGATGCTCCTTGCTTCCAAACAAAGATGCTCAACTTTTGTCTTTCTACGTCTTCTTTTCTTGGTTGTAGTAATCCTAAAACATAAGAGGCAAGCCAATAGCTTTCACAGCATTTGTGAAGCCCAATTCACAATCATTAATTTCAGTCAGAATTTTCCCTTCTGCCAATCCTTTGAGCTCAAGTATAACATTTAAATTCTTTTCACGGGGAAACTTATCCATAGAAACGTAATTACCAAAATCGATCTCTGCCCTTGTTTTCTCAGTTCTGGACCTTTGCTCTCTCTTACCTCTCAAGCCACAGTTGTCTTTTGTTGTGTGATTTTTGTCAGGAGGTCATCCTCAAAGTCATTGTAGTCCAGAGAATCCATATTCATAACCTCCTCTTCTTCCTTGCTTGAGGGGAACTCAATGGCACTCACATTGATCTGAGGGATTCCTTTTGCCCCATCCTCTGTTCCTTGCATTGAGGAAGAAAGCATAACATCCATGGATTTATCCTACATAAACTTGCCATGGTTTCTCCTAATGAGATCTAGTTTCAGCTTACAAATTTTGAATACACTTTTGAAGTTTAATAGTCTTGAAATCTCTTGAATTGCCCCCTTTGATTACCATTAGAAGCAGAGAAATGACTACTCTTCATAATTTATATATTGAATCCAAGGGGCATATTTTGATTTGATATAAATGGAGTATGGAAGGGGCTTAGAAAGATCAATCAGCACACACTTTCACCAAGTGACTTTGTACATCTTTTGAGGATGGACCAATCTTCATGAAATCAGAAATCTCCTATTTGTTCCACAAGAAGCTTCAAAAGACCTATATTTTGCATAACCAAGGGAAGATTGTAAAATCTGATCCAAATGGTGACCCAAGAAAATACCACCTCCACAGGATTTAAAAAGGGATGCCATGGTCAGCCCAAGGATGGAATTTGATTGCAAGAAAATCCCTGGAGAGCACAAACATCTAAGGGTCAGATATTGAAGGCTAAGATTCCTCAATCAATTTGTAAATCTCCAAATAGAATGTCCTCCTGCCCATAACTCTACAAATATCCTCCTGCCCATAACTCTACAAATAATAGATCAGCTTTCCAAATTTTCAACAACTGGGTTGATTTGGTTTTCTGCAAGGCAAAATTCTGCAGAGGAGGGGGAGAGTGAAACTGGGATTTCCCCTATGAGGATAGAATCTACTAAGTCCCTGGTTAATTTCAAAACTTGCTGAGCATTCACTGAAAGCTGATGCTGTAAAAGAGGGTCACTCATTAGCCTGCCCTGTGCACGCTAATTGGGAGGAGACACCTTGGAAGACCGAGCGATGGGCACCAAAAAAGCCTTGAGGAGGGCAGTATGTTTTATATATATATATATAGAAATTTTTAATTTTTTATATATATAATATGGCTGAACCCAGTTGTACCAAACACAAAATTTTTGCCATACCAGCAAATCTGATTTGTACTCGAACCAGCACACAGTATATGTATTTATATATATGCATGTGTGTATTTATACATATATGTAAATGTATAGATATATCTACTTACACAGACACACACACAGAGAAAAACAAACACACACAGAACAGACACACACACACACACAGATGCGTTTGAATAAATCATTAGGTCAAGCTCTCTAAGTAATGGCTGCTTAGTTGGTTTTTACTGCTGCACTGTTGGGTTTCCTGTGATGGAGTCAAATGGGTAACATTGTTGTTCTGATATGTATGTTCAACAACAATTGTTGTATGTGCAGGTGCAGATGTTTCTATTGCAAATAAAGGAGGACGCACTGCTCTACATTATGCTGCCATTTTCTGATTGTCCATGGTGCCAAAATCAATCAAAAGGATAAGGTGTGTGCATAGATATCCTGTAGCACTCTCTTTCAGCACATAGGCTGTTCTGACAGATACGTGGTTGATTCGTAGCCCTGATTTGTTTTCTATTATGTAATATCCCCAATGGGGATCTGCCCTAAAATTCTGATTTTTTATTTCTGCTCAAACCTTAATTCTGATTTCTGATTTTTATTTTCTAATTTCCAACAAAATATCACAGCAAACATACAATTGCCCAAACATGACAAATAATACATGCCAAATGTTGCTACCAATTGATATTCATATTAAACATGAGATTCACTATGAAAAACACAAGACAGGGCATCCAAATGAACATACAGGTCTGATTTTCTGTAGATAATTTCTGCTGTTACAAAACGGACTATTCTGGACTGATTTTACAAGGAACTCAAAGGCTCAAACATGCCAAACATAAGCCCAGATTTCTGCTCTACAAATCAGATCTGAAAATCTGATTATGCAATGCTGCTCCAACCTCCAAATGTCTCCAATGAAGTGCAAATAGAACTCCGTTATGAGTCCTCCACAAGATGAGCTAGGTTTTCGTCCAACTGACCTTCCTAGCATAAGGGTTTTCGTCCTTTTGCTGGTCTGCCATGCTTATTCCAAATCTCCGATGATGAAAACAAACCAAGTGACCTTGCATAAATACATTGCCAACCAAGGGGGTCGGCCTCACAAAGGAAAATTCAAATATTAAATTATTGCGCCAACAACAAAAGGGTCGGCCAGAATATAAATTATAATTCAAAATATTATTTTAGGTGCCAATACTCAAATGAGTCGGCCAGAAATAAATTTAAATGTTATTATTTTTTTATTAATTTAAATTATTATTTATTTAATATTATTTTAAATATTATGTTGATATTTATTTTAAATTAGCATTCAAGAATGTTGTCTCCCGCCCAAATTCAAATTTGGTTCCCAATTAATTTGGGGACATGACATTATTTTTTCATACCCATTCTGCATCATGAATGGTTTCTTGGCAACTATATACAGAAGCTGACAAAGAAGATGGTATGGCCAGTTCAAACCTATGAAAATGGAAATCTTGAGCATCTGTTCAGTAGTTGTCCCATTCCATTCTTATAATATTAACTTTGAGAATGTCTTTTAACTTCTTTCATGTGCTTGACATACATAAATAAGTTGAATTATTTAGAAATCAACATATACATTATATATGTATGTCAAGCACATGAAAGAAGTTAAAAGGCATATTCTTGTAACGGGACAACTACTGAACAGTTGTTCAAGATTTCCATTTTCATATGTTTGAACAGCCCATAACATCTTCTTTGTCAGCTCATATACATATATATGCACACACTTAAATATCATTATCCACATTTTCACCCATCCTCTGCCATGGATTCGACATTGGTTTCCTTTGAAGATTTGAAAATATTTTAGTGTTATCCACCTTTTAACATGTAATTCCCCTTCGAACAACTAAGTAAATATTCACATCTTATATCTATTGTGCAGTTTGGTTGTACTCCATTACATCGGGCAGCAGGTGCAGGGCACCCAGAACTGTGTGAAATGCTGATAGAGGAAGGTGCAGATGTGGATGCTACTGACAAAACTGGTCAAACACCTCTTATGCATGCAGTAATCTGTAATGACAAGCAGGTATAAGAGATTCATACTCACTCATCTTGCTTTTTGAAGATGTGTTAGATTTGATATTGTGGATCTTTTGCCATGCATACACATCATTGAAAGAACCACAAATTTTTTCTAGTGTGCTGTTTCAGGCTATTGCAGGCTATTGCAGTACCAATATTCATAAGATTTTTTTATTTTCCATATTGCTCTTTTACTTACAAATTTATGCTTTAGATCATATATAATATATTTGTGACATGTTAGTTGTCATAACTTCAATACTATATTTATACAAATTATGACTCCTAAATTGCGAAGGAAAAGTATTCCACAATTTTGAAAAGAAAGATTAAGTATTTGTAAAGATTTCTTATATGGTTATCTGATTTCTTACATTCTTATAGGTCGCTTTGCTTCTAGTGAGGCATGGTGCAGATGTGGATTGTGAAGACAATGAAGGCTATACGGTCCTTGGTCGAGCTTCAAATGAACTTAGGCAAACATTGATTGATGCTGCCAGAGTAATGCTAGAGGGTTAATGACATGTATTTTTGTTTTTACTTTGAATGATGCAATCAGGTCTGAGAGCTTTTCTGATGCTTTTTAGAGTGATGTTTCAAGTTAACAATTGAGTGGATCAGCTAAAAGAAATTGAAAATATTTCTTAGTCATAATACATGGCTAATGATTTGAATTTGTTCTAGAATTCAGACGTTCCTGCTAGTGCCTTATTTTGTACACAACACATGAAGTATATGCTAACATTTAACATTCTTTTAGGGTGATACGTCAATTTCAAGATCTTTAATGTGCATTGTGGAGAGATATTCAGTATTGTATTAGAGATATATTTACAAAACTATTTATTTCAATTCTCTTTGGAATTTACCATGGTATCAAGTGATGAATGTTCTGATTCTTTGAGTGAGCACAATTTTAGATTTTTCCATATGCATCCACTAAGAAGAATAAAATCCTATAGTACATGGAAAAAAATCTTTTAACTTGAAACAAAGACCTACAAATTACAGTTCTTTCATAAACATTAGTTTTATTTTATCATAAGGTACACTATGTTTGTTTGATGAAAGCATACACAGGTTGAGCTTTAATGCAATGGAAAATGGTAGCTATTAAGTGGAGTGAGGTCCAATTTAGTTTAATGTAATCTAGGGTTGAATGCTTGCTCATGGCCAGAAATGGCAAATGGAACCTGGAAAAATACAATCCAAGAAAGACGAGTTGAGTGTCTTGCAACATGAAGTGACAAAAAGCTATCGTGAGAGAAAAGTCATGAAGCACAAAAACCTTCAGTTGCAATCTCTCGACATTAGAGGTTGGGAAGAAGTTAGTGATGAGATTCATGTTGATATTTGTTTAATGTTATTGAGATGATCATTGTCTAATAGATCTTATAAATGCTGTTTGGATTACTTAAACTATGGAAGTAAGGACATAATTTATCTAGAACTAATAATATGCTATGTTCCACCAAGTTTCTATGGTGGGGATGATGGAGGATAGGGGGACACAATTTTAGGATTGATTTATTAGGATACCTTTTTAGGGGATGGCTATTGAAAAATAGGGAAAAATTTCAAAATATAATTAATTTCAAATAATCATATGATAACATTGATAAGACATTTTGTAGGAGTAAATGGTGAACACCTCCAAGAATAGTTGTTAGACCAAAATATCTTCCACAAGGGAGAAAATGACAATAATAGTTTGTTGTATTATGATTCCAAGATTGATAGATTGAATATATGATGTATATATGATGCCTTGCTTATAAATGCAAGTTGTGAGATAGAACTAGACAATATCTTGACATGTGTCTTAATCTTGTACAATGAGACAACTACCTCAACAATATTAAATGACTTAGGACATAAACATTAAATGTCAAGAGATAAGCTAACATCTAATAACAATTAACACTATCTAGAAAGATTTTCTCCTAGGATCTAAGTGGATTCAACATGTAAAAATGAGTCGCTAATGACTTATTAGGTAAAACACCTATTTGCACCAACACCCCCCTTAAGTGCAACTTAGGGAGAAGATTATTATGCAAATTATGCGAAGATGAAGATGAAGATAAGTCCCGAGTATGAGGCCATGTTAGGTACTTGTGTACAATGCAAATGCAATCTTTCACAAATAGAGAAAAGTAGAAAATCTAGTGAGACAAAACTCCTCTTCAAAAGAGAGAAGATACAAAGAAAGTTGGTGTATGAATGATTTCAATGATACCCTTCAAGGACTACATCCATTATGTATATACAATCAATAACCCCTTTATAAGAGGGAAAGAGAGATAAGATATCCCCTCCATAATGTGTAATCTACCAAAATGGTAAGTGTGAAGACAACATGATCCAATCAATAAATCGTATATAATTGCAGGGTTGAGACACATTTTCCCAACACTAAAGAGAACTTGAGGCAGCAAGATGGCATCTTCTTGTATGCTAGAAGCTTGATTCAACTATTGGGTTGACACAAAGAAATGTTGAGGTTTGGTGTTAAAAGGCTTTTCAAGATCTTACTATGTTAACTTGAGCTTGACTTTGTAAATATCCTCATTTATTGTTATATCTTAATTTAATCTTGAGAAACATTAAAAGAGAGATTTTTGAGGGAGTCTCTTTAACTAAATATCTAATTGTGGAATAAGGGTAGCACCTTGTGGTTACCAAATAGATCATTGTCCATTTTGTTTAAAAGTTGTAGGATTGAGTAGTAAGGGTATTTGTTGCAGTTTTAGTGAAATTCATTATACCGTGAATCCTATGTAATTGCAACATAGTAAGAGAATGAAAAACTAATGTAAATCCTATGTAATTGCAACACAGTAAGAGAATGAAAAACTAATGTAATGGGTAGAGGGCGAGCTCCATACGAAAGTTGAATTAGGTGAGTGAAGGGTAAGCTCCAAATCTTGCTAAAGAAATTGACTCTATAACCACATTTTGCCTAAAAGTGTTTGCTAGCATAGAGATGAGAGCTCTTGATGTTTTGTGACTCTATTTATCTAAAAGAGACCCAAAACTTCAAATCTATGTAAGCTGGAGAACAAATAGTGCTGAAATAAATAATATCTACTAATATTTAATTAAGAAATTGTTCTAATATAATCTTTCTGAACAAATGAATAAAGATAATCTTAAGGTTAATATATTGCCACTACAATTTTTAAGAATAGGAAGAAATATGATTGTTATGAAATTTGATAGTTTGATCAAACACAATGTTGTCTATTTTATCTAACTTATTGATATTAATGTTCTTGTGTACTTGTACATTCAGATTGATTGCTGCCATGTCATCTTCCCTTGCAAAACATCATTGATAATATTACATCTAGAAATATTAAATCTTAAATTAATCAAGACTATGCTATATTATTACGCACATACCTGCATAGAAAATCAAAATGTTTGATTTATACTGAGAGGTGTCTAGAAAGACAATTGTTATTGAGTTGATTTTTTACAAATTTTAATGAGCACTTCTCTTAGAAATTTCCCCTTCATCTATCTACAAATGAATGATGCAACCACTTGTGGTTCACTATCATTCTAATTGAAACTAGGATGCAACTTCATCTATATACGAACTTTTTTTGATCGTATGCTTCTATCATCTTGTTTTCAATCTCAGTGCATGTGGAAGGTTCTTGGTGTGGTGACCTAGTTTAACAAATTGTAAAAGACTAGCATATGTGTTGTTAAATGTTAGGAAATTTTAATTGGATTGTGACTCTGCTTTGATAAAGTGATTGATATTTTAAAGGATTTTAGGAGGGACTCTTGACACTAGGTAATACAAAACCACAACAAATAACCAACATCAACTTTTGGGTTTGGGTTCATCTTTTTGAGATCTATTAAGGGATTCCAACCCAAAAAATAGGAGAACAAAATAATAGAAATAACATACAAGAACAATAGATAATTAATTTTAACAAAGGTGTTGTTTCTATCATTTATTGTTGTTATACTTGATTTGATTTTAAAATAAGGATAGCTATATTTTCTTTTAATAGTTGAAGTTGGTACTTGTTATCCATACAAGGGGCCCTATCCCCAAAAATTAAGAGAGAACATAATAATAGATAAGAAACATACATAATTAATATAGACAAGGGCATTTGGGGAAGGATTAGCCAATCCTAATGCTAAATGTTATGAGATCTCAAAATTAATTCAGTTGACTCCTTTCTAGATTTTTTAATAAAAAGATAGATATAATATTGAATTGAACAAAATCCAATAAGGGTATCAAGGACTTGTTGATAATTATTCAACCCTAAAGATGAACCTAAACCCAACATATAAAGCCTCAAGAAAAAAAGATATGTGAGGAGATTAGAGACATTGTAGAGGGAATATCAAGAAGAGTGGGAGTTGATGTTACCACATTAGGCATCAAAGAAGGACCAATGAGGTTAAGGAGTGAAGCCCGAGGAGGGAGGAATTGAGGGAGGCACTAAAGCTTGAGCAACAACCTCCAAACCCACCTTAGGAGAAGAAACCTTATGGGGAACAAATTCCTCAACCCTAGAAGAAGGAAGGGTTGAAGAAGTGGGAGTAACCATAGGAGGAAGAACTTCATTCGAATTTTGAAGGCTTGGATAAGATTTCAAGTGAGACTTGGTGTTCACCCCATGAATTGATAAAATTAAAGGATTTGCATCCTTACACCATGTAGCTTGATTATGAGATTTTTTCCTTGCAAATGAGCAATCATTTGCCAAATGACTCAAGCCAAAATATTTATGACATTGAAATACCAACTTCTCATCATCTTTTTTTTTTTCAAATGTGATTCTCCACTTGAAGCCAAAATTTAGTTGGTAAGCCCTTAAAGATGTTTGATTCAACTTGAATGTGTACAAAAGGAGGATGATACAAAACATCAGTTTTTGAGGATGGAGCCAAAACATATTTGAGTGTGTTGCATGTGGATTATGAACAAGAATCAACCCAAAATTGAAGTGGAAAATAAGGAAGCCTCACCCACATAGAAAAAAAAGATAACCATTTTGAAAGATGATTGAAAAGTGGGTACCAAATCTTCATCAATAAGATTGATTTCTTCAAAAACCATGCGCCTTGAGCTAAAATATTATCTCTATTGATCATATCTTCACATAAAATGATAGAGAAACCTTGAGTAGAAGGGTAGATATATACTAGTTTTGAAAGAAAGGATACCAAATATGAGATACTAAATAATGAAGCTCAAACAAACTTGGCTAGTGATGGTGAAACTTGCATATCAAAGCATTTTGGATGTAGGGCTTTTCTTCATCCAATATATCAAATCCCAAAACCACCACAAGAGTTCCAAATGAATAGGGAATCACAAATATAACCTACCACCATCATCCAATACTTGCAAGCCCATCCCAACCATCTAGGAAATTGAAAGTTGTTTAGAGATCTTAGTCGATCCATCCCATGATAGTGATAAACCATTTCCAAGTGTAACAAGAGCCACAACCCCATGATCCTACCTAGAAACATCCATAGATACAATATTCTGAACAACATATACATTCTCTCTCAACCTAGAAATGGAAGCCACTACTACATTAATTAAAGATTTAGGGTTTACAAGAGGGAAAATTTTAGAAACCATTATGGCCATTCTTTTTTCTTGCCCATACTTGTATTATGATATTACATCAAATTTAACAATGAAATATTTCTATAGGTTCTTGGTATGCATTGATGAGTTGTAGATATTCTTAATTAATGTACACATTATTCAATATATTCTTATAAGTTGTAATCCAATCAAAATCATAAATTAAATAATTTTTAATAAAATGTTCAGTTGTTCTATCTTGTAGTTTGTTTTTTAAATTATAAATACTCAATTTAAATTCTTTCTAATTGGTTGCTATGATTCTTTTTAAATGAATAGTCATGTTTTTGATGGGGCCCAAAACCTAGTACAAGGAAAGGCAGGCTGCAGAAAAATATACCATAAACCTACAACAACACCACAACAGCTTCAAAGAGATAAACATGACTACAACTGCAACATCAAGCAAATGGACAAGGGCCTGAAACCTCAAATACAACCTGGTTTTACCTGGGACCAGAAACCCTTAGAGATAAAAAGAAACCACCTGCATCTGCCAGGCGTCAACAAACCAACCACTCATGGAATGTACCATAGAGCCAAGAAAAATACCCAGATTAATGATGTATGGCACCATTAGACCGCTAATCAGTTCATAATGTTGGGACATAGAAAGAAACTTAGAATACCATCCAACCTGCAACAAAACAAGATAAGCCAAAGATCCCAAAACATCCATGGAAAACTCCCACAACACCTCCAACAAAACACTTTGGTGACAAGAAACCAACTCCAAACACACCTCTAAAGGAATGGGCTCCCCTCTATTAGAGAGGATGCTACCAACAACAAGAACACCATGACCAGAAATCACCAACACCCTCCACCTCCACCTCCATAAGAGAACAATCCACCTTAATAAGAATATCTAAGGGAGGTCCACCTCCATAGGACCACAGGAGAAAGCTAACTCAGTAGCCAAGCACACAATCATAGCATCCTCTATTAAACACTGTGCCAGAAACAAGCTCCGAGCCTTCACACAAGGCCAAACCAACTGAGCCAACAAAATACTAACATGAAGTAGCTCGGCCCAAGAAAAGACCACAAACCTAAGCATCAACCACCTGGGAGGCAAGAGGAAAAACAACATCCTCAGCAAGGAGGACCCAAAGACATTCAACTTGAGAGTACAAGGCCACAATAGAAAGTCAGCCAAAGCAAACAAGGCTACAAAGAACACCATAGGCCTAAAGTCCACCAAATGCAAAGTTTCAGTCCTAGAGTGACCGAGAACACCCAACCCCCAAGAGAAACATAGGAACCCAAACAAGAAGGAAATCAGGAGAAGGGCCAGCAAGAAGGCACACCAAGCAACCCCAACACGCTGGTTAGAGCCATATATAAGCCACAATCCAAAAGACCAACCAGTGGGAAACACCACCACACCTCAAAGAGGGGCCAGGAAGAGCTCAAAACATTCCAGGAACAAAAAACCCCAAAGCACAGCCACCAAATAGGCATTAGGAAAAAGTAAAGGACAACCAAGAGGAAGCTAGAGACAAACCATACCAATAATAAAGACCACCAAGGCTTCCTATTACACTGAATAGGAACAAAGAGAGGTCCAATCTGCATCGAAACTTCCTCAAAGAAACCCATACTCACCCACACCAAGAGAGGCAACCAATGGAAGAAGAGAGGCCAATGTCCATCAACAACCACACACTCAACAACCACATGCACTAAAGGGCACAAAACATCAGCTTTCACACACCCATGCCCACACACCACATATCAAGAGAGAAGGCACCACAACAAGACCAGAAGGAAGCATTCCTTCCCAGCAATGCCTCGCCCCAAACCAAGAACAACGACCCAAAGAGCTCCAGACGCAGCCACCAATGACTGCAAAGCCAATAAAAAACCCCCACCAGGGTCACCGTTGACATCACCATCATCTATACCTTCACCAACACAGGATTCAAACCTCCCAAACCATTCAAGAGCATTGAAGCCAAAACAAGGCCACAATAGAAGCAAAGACACTAGCCATTACTCCTCGAGCAAAAAGGCCCCATCAATAGCAGACGGATCTCCATCGTCCTCATCAGTTTTAGCCTCTCAATCGCCTGTAGTTTTCAAACTTCTACCTCCACGCCTATTTCCACCACTCCTCTCCATTATAATACGAAGTCATGTTATTGTCTGTTCAAATTTACTTTTTTAATAATCCATTTTCCATATATAGACACCTTGAATTTTAAAGTATCTTCATAAATGACATTTAAGAAATAAATTGAATATTTTATCTTCATCTTCATTTTCAATTTCATGTTTGATATCCCACCTCAGTACAATTAATGAGAATTTGAGATGATCTTCTCACACATCAAAATTTATAAGGATGTGTTCTAGATGCCTAAGCTACCCATCGTTTTAACAATGTAATTCTAAACGAATATAAAATTATTTCATCTTGCATTATTATAAATGGTTATGCATATGAATTAAATAATGAATTACCCACATTAAATTCCCTAGAGTTTTATTGACTTTTATTTATCCATGTATTTTAAATTAGTGGCTAAATATTATATGGGAATGGTGAAATTATGGAAATAGAAATACATATTTTATGGGAGAAAATTTCATGTCATTAGATAAAAGCATGCAAATGGTAGAGTCAGGGTAGTGATGTGGCTAATGGCCTATCAAAAATTCATTTTTTTAGATATGTAAAAAAATATTGAGGAAGTCTAAGATACCTAAGTATTTAACTCTAGATTCTATTTGAATGGATAAGTCATTACATTTTACAACAATCTTTCCAGAACTTGAAGAAAGGCATGTCTCTCAAAATTGCATTTGCATAGATTTGAGAATTAGGACATGGAGGATCACAACTAGACTTGATTGACTCTATTATCAGTGTAACAATGAATATCAATATTATATAAACCAAATCACTACATATTATTAGTAAGACATTAATAGTTAGTGTCATCTTTAAGATAATTAAGATATACACATGCATATAAAAAAGGAACAATGCAAGAAACTATCATTATTGAAACTTGAATTAATTGTTTAATATAAAATTGTAAAGGATGCAAATTTTTTTACTAAATAAAATATACTATGTTAGACAATGATTATTTTAGTATAGTCTATTGTGATGGCTACAACTACATATGCTCACTTATGTTTTCATGTATTGTTTAATATAAAATTATATTATATACCAATAACTATGTTCACAAAAAAATATGTTCCTTGCATTTTCTAATCTTGTATTCGATAATTGCAACCATATTCATGCTACTCTATATTATTTATATCCTCCATCCTAAATATAATTTCTTGTAAAAACAAATACATCTATTATTATATATAGACGATACATTATAATTTAATGAATTGTGGTGATGGACTTACACTATTCACCCATTTCATTAAAGATGCAATTTCTATGACATAAGAAATGACAATTTAGGATATAAACCATATATAATACAACCTTACAAATTATTTGATGGTCCTAATTCTTATCAATAGTGCAATATGGTTTTTATGATTAAGTAAAAACTATTAGTAACCTTACCAAATGTTGGGATATAGACAATAGAAAATTAAACCTTGAAAAGTATTTGATTTTCCTAATATTTATCAATAGTGCAATATGTTCTTTTTGTTGGTGTGAATAAAATATTGTACCTAGCTAATTCCTAGTGGAGGACTTAGGGGAATTATTCACATGTAAGTTACTTAGGTCCTAAAAATCTTTTTAGAAGTCTTAATTGTCAATTAGATATTATCTTATCTTCTGACATTTAATTCTTGGGTCCTAGGTAGTTATGATAAGTTGTCTCATGTTATAAGATTAAGAAATATGTCACGATCTTATCTAATCTTATCCCTCACCTTGCCTTTATAAGAAAGAATTCTCTTGAATATTTCACATCTTGTGAATCTTGTACCATATTGTATTCTTGTTTGACGAAATAACATCTTTTGTTGTTGCTTCTCTCTTGTGCATGTGGAGGTTATTTGGTGTTGTAGATTGAAGATCTTGGTTATTCACTTCAACATGGTATCAAATATTTGAATCTGGAAAGCCCCTTCCTTTTCTTATAGTTTCTACTATCAATTTTTCTATTATGATTTGAGTTGCTTTTATGATCTTGTAAATTATCATATGATATTCTCTTGCATTTCAATAAGATCTGGAGAATTAAAAAGGATTTGCAAAGATATATTTTTGATAAGGTAAGCAAGGTTTTGAAAGGACCAAGAACCTTTTATAGAACTAAGAAAAGAACACTTTCAAATAACAAAGACACAATCTTTTCCAACACTGGCGGAAACATTGCAAAAACACAAACAACACCTTGTCAGCAGAGAACTAGGCATGAAAGAACACTCAAAACCAACAATAGTCCTAAGTCAAAGACAGAATAACAACCCAAACTTGGCCACACAACTAGGATCAACAAAACACTAAGGACCAACAACAGTCCCAAATCAAGGACACAACCAAAAAAGGCCTTAAGCCAAGAAACAACCCACAACATTGTAGGTCCAAAAGATTGCTAGAAACAATGAGGCCACAAATCGCCTGCAACAACACAACCACAACAGACCTTCCACTCAAATTAAACAAACATGAGCCTAACATATTCCCACCAAAAGATAGGTAAGAATAAAAAATTGCTGCAAAGATACATTCTTCTAATTGCACCAACCAACTAGACACCAACCCCGACGCAACCTCAAAAGGATGGGGCTCCCCTCTATAGGATATGAAGAAGTGGGTACCATAACTACCAAAGAAACCTCCCTCCAAAGAAAGTATGCTCCACCTCAATAGGAACCAAAAAAGGAGAGATGCACTTCCCACCATATCTACAACGTCCAACTCCACCTCAATAGGAGAGGGCTCCACCTTAATAGGAGCAATATTCACCTCTATTGAATACAACATATGTAGAACATGGTAGCAAGCAATAACTCCAGTAGAAAATGAAAACACCTCGACCTTTGGCATCTAGAAGAACAACAACAAAAGGAAGGACAACACCAACCTCCCAACCAACATAATCAGCCCACACCATTGAACATCTAGCAAATCCTTCCTTAGAGAAAGCACCTTCCACCCCAAAGGGCAGCCAACAAACCCAAAATCCTGAATAGACAACCCATCCTCCAAAAGAATGGAAATCATCATAGAAACAACCACCAGCCAAGCATAAGCCTTGGCCTAGAAACAGTCCATACCCTTGCACAAACTATCCAAAAAGGAAAGCAAGGCCTCCTTCACAAGACCAACCCAAAAAAATAGGGCCTTCAAAAAGAAGCTTAAAACCAACGTGGAGATCACTCACAGTAATGGAAACTTCAATTCTAAATCAAGGAACTCTTCTTTACAATGCATTCATACAACTCACCCTCAAGGGTCTCAAACAACCCCCCCGCCCCCCTCCTCCCTCCTCCCCCCCTCCCCCAATCTTGTAAGTAAACAACAAAACTTCACCAAGACCTCTAAAAAATTCCTCAACATGCATATAATGACATTTGAATTAGTTGAAAATAATCTCCAAGAAAAATTCAATGAAATCCCCAAAACTCACCATTTGGTACAAGCTTTCCTTGTAGTAGTGGGAACCTTGCTTTTCAGACTTTTGACCAGAATTTTCCAAAACACCTAGAAAACCAATCATGGATTCAAATACCCATTTCAGAGATGTACCACATACTAGAAAACTGGATACACTTTCTTAAGATCAAACACCTCAAAATTGGACTGTTCACAGTTTTAGGCCTCAAAATAGGCCATTTTTACAAAGGGTCTACCTCTAGATCTCCACCCCAGACCTTCTAACCTCAAAATAGTATTGGTATAGGTTCCCAAACCAAATATTTTCCAGGTCTCATGACCCCAAATGCTCAAGCAAACCTTCAATTAGGGTTTTAGGACACCCCTATTGTATCTTCACCTTCCCAACCACTCCTAACCAAACCAATTGCTCAGAAACCTTTCAATAGGTTCTATCATACTTAAGGAACACTCACTTGGCCATTAACAATGTGGCTTATTAATTTCACAGGTTTGACCCATCATCTCTTCAAGGAAAAACACACATTTCCTGCCCTTATCTCACCCTTTAAGCCAAGGAATCACTCTTTCACGCTTCTTTCTTCCTAAATATAATCCCATACATTCTAAAACATCATCCCATCAAGTTAAAATTGAAGAAAGTAGGTGGGATGATGGTTATGCCATCAAGATAATGACCAAACTTTAAAACTATTCAAGAACTTGGTAAGGGAAATTTGATGGATTTAGGCCCTGAAAGATTAATGCAAACCTTTCCAAGGCACCAAATACAAGTTAAAACATCTTTCTACAGGTTCAAATAATAAATCAATGCATATGGAGCCTGTACGACCTGCACAGCGTTAGGAAACTTAGAAAACCAGTGAAAACAATAAGAAAACAAAATATTTCAATGTTTATTTCCTTTTCTTAGCTTCAACAACATCATTCGAGCCTCCCCAAGGATTTTATAACATTTCTCAACCTTCTCTAACTAACCAACGCCCCTAACCACTAAACAACCAACTTTTAAAAACATATAACCGTTGGAATTACAAATTTGTTGCATAAAGCAACTCACAAATTTGGAACTTTATGACTCTACCTTAATGACTCCATTACATACAATCTCATATAATTGCCTTTTAGGCTTACAAATATAATTTGATGACTCATTTTAAAGCAAGATTTCATTGAACCACTAAACATAGGAATTTGTAACTAGGTGATTAGGTGCTCCTGCACCACACCTCGAGGTAGTAGTAGAAGACGACAAATCCATCACAATAAAACCAAGATCTCCCACCAACAAGAGAGTCAAGCAAAATCCCACGACTAAAGGAGTGTGAAGCAAAGCAAGACAATCCAAGCAACACACAACAACCTAGAATTTAAACCCAAGAGGTGCAAGAACAAGCCAACACTCGAGAAACACCAACACAGGGTGAGGGGGAAGCTCAAACCCCACATGCTCAATAGCCAACAAAAACCTCGAAAGGGCCATCAAGCAGAGGAGGCCAAGAACAAGCACCAAAACAATACCATCTTCATCCTTAGAGATAGCCTCATCGACTCCAAAGGAAGATCAACACACAAAAAAAA